>CAKALG010043209.1:0-13412 GCA_916700815.1 Helicolenus hilgendorfi
ACACCCCGAACCTGAGTAGAACCAGCAGCCGGGGAATTATGGGAGAAGTTAACAGAGGACGGATGCAAGACGAGTGAAGAGTAATTACTTTTGTGGATTCTTGTATTCCGAAAAGTGGATGACCTTTGACCTCAGTACATCGCTGACATGTTAGTACCGTATATTCAACTACCTACTTTTACATTTAAAATCCTGGATGCTATAAAAACACATCTTACACACAACTTAGTCAGATATAATTTCTAACATGGCAGGCAGGAATAACAAGAAGTGTCACGAGGACTTTCTGGTCTCTTCGTTGTTGGCTTGTCCTGCCTCTCTGTCCGTTTCCCTCAGGGCCCGGGGGTCAGCAAACTTTATTCAAAAGAAGTATTTTTGGCCAAAAGAAAATCTGTCTGGAGCCGCAAAACATATCTGAACCACACAGCCTATTAAGTCTAATGCGGTGGGGACCCGAGTGCAAATGAGAGGCAGGACATTGAAGAAACATCTCAGGAGATTTGGACGGAAGCTCCAGCTGGCTTTTCAGAAAAAACGTTGTGTGCTTGTTCAGGAAATGTCTGTCAATTACTTTTTTGTTGTCGAATGTGTCCATGCACTATTAAATTCTCTTTTGTCCTCAGAGTCTTTTCTTTTTGGGGATTTAGAAGCTTATTGCGCTGTTGAAGTTTAGCAAAATTAGAGGATAAGACAAAGATGTACGTATGCTATGATGCACATTTTAGTTGACTGAAATGTTTTTTTTATAATTTGGTGTATAGGCTACATGTTTTTACAGTTGGAGAATGTAAGAAAAATTATGTTAATAATTAAAAAATAACATTCATTTCCATATGATTTTGTGTCAAAGCCACAGGGAGCTACCGGAGAGGAGCTAAAGAGCTGCTTCATGTACTTCCTCTCACTCCCCGGAGCTGCCATCCTCTAACCGTCCACCAGATGGCCTCAGACTCTCTTGCTATGCTCACCTGACCTCCCCCACCTCCTACACACCTGTTGCCATTTCCCTCATCAGCTCTGCCTCTCCTTCCCCCACCCTCCTCCTCCTCACCTGCATCTCATTCACTTATACCACCTCACCTCCTTGTGTTTCTCATTAGAGCATCATCATTGCTTTGCAGTTTCTTGTTACCAGCCAGCTGGATCCATTGCTATTTAGACTCTTGATCACTGAAAGCTTTTGAAAATAAACCACTGAATACATCCTGCTGTCTGCGTCTGGGTTCAGTCTCTGTTTCCCTGTTTCTTTTGTGGTTGAGACTTCGCTCTTGTTTGTTAGCACTCCATTAGAGGCCAACATATTAAACCATTAATGCAGCTTTAAACACCCCAAGATCATCTTACAGTTAGTGTAAAAATGATCAAGTGAATGAATAAAAGAGAAAGATCATTCTGCTGCTCCTCATCAGCAGAAAGCAGGAAGTACAGGAGGACGTTTCCACTCAGCGACTCACTGAGCACAAATAAAATCCGAACCACAGATGCACCTCGAGGCGAGAAACTCTCGTCCACCTCAGATTTTCAGACAAACTGCTGAAGGTGCTTTTTCTTTATTGTCCTTCCTGCGTCCTCATTAAAGATGCACCAATAAACTGAAGCGTCTCAGTAACCGTCGATGACCAGCAACAGCTGCCATGGAAGCCTGCCCAGCCCAGACAGACAAAGAGGTGTGGTTTTATTTATCTCTGCAATCACAAAATGTTGTGCCAGTGAGCCCTTTACAGGAAAAGGTTATTTATAGATGGAATTGAATTGTGGCGAAGGCAGGACGCTGCCCGGTACATTTAGCAAAAGGGCGGGGGAGGACAGACACTTGGTCTTGATGAATGCTTTGTTTTCCGTCTACCTGCCGTCTAACATTCATCTCTTATACTCTGCTTTTCTTTCCCATCTGCAACATTTTCCTCTGCTCATTAACCCTCCACATCTGCTCCTCGGTCTCACTCCTCACACAGATTTCAGTTTGAAAGCTCTCCACACAATTAACTCCCACTGTCGAGCAGGAACAAACAAACACACACAAAATGAATCCATCTCTTTATGCACACCTCTTACTATAACAGCTTCTGAGCTTTGAAAGGAAATAAAACAAAAGTGTACTCTCCTGCAGCTTTCTTAGCCTGCACTTAATAACTAACCTTGTGAAACAAAAACCCTATTCGTTAAAAGCTCCAGGAGAGAAAATATGCCGCTGTCAGGCTGCTCCTGTGCCAATTTACCCTGCAGATCCTCCCCCACTCATTTAACAAGTGGACTAAACTTCGCCTCTGGAATGTGACACGTCGTGTTTTTTGGCCGACATCCACAGTCGGAGATGAAGGAGACAGCGGAGTGCTGCCCAATCTTCATTAGTGGGTCTTTTTCTACAAGGTCAGCTGTTGCTGATGAGAAGAGGAGGTGAAGGAGAGAGAGAAGAGACATGGATGTGGACGAAGGGGAAGGTCAAAGGCTCTGTCCCTCTCATACCTCCCTGACAAACCCTCCAGCAGGCTGCATGGAGCATGATGGTGCACAGGCAATCAGTTAATGGGATGGGGGGAGGAAGAAGCGAAGGAGCGGTTCAAAGAGGGGGAGGGGATGGAAGAGAGAGGAAGTAAGAAGAGATTGGATCGAACAAACGACTCAGGGGAAGCGGTGGTCAGTGGCAAAGTGCCATAAATCAAATCTAACTGTTTCCATCTCAAAGGCTTTCAATCTCTCCGTCATCTTTCATTTTTTTATTCACCTTTTCATGTTTTGCATTATTAAATCAGTTGTTCCCAAAGCTGAGGATCAAAATGTGCATAACTTGCAAGCAGCAGGTTATATTTTTATGCACAGTGTCGCCACTTATACGCATTTTTATATACGATGTAGCCGCGATGACGAGAGCAGAAAGAGTCCACTCCTCCGTGCCGTGTTCCCTCCATCCTTACAGCAGAAACAAAAGCAGTCAGACTCCCTCTGGAAAAGGTGCTGAAGGCTGACTGACACACTCATATGTGCACACACACACACTGTACATAAACATACACACACCCATTGACAGAGTACCAACACAAGTCTCCCTCTCGGTTCCCCTATTGAGACCCTGCCTGAGTTTGAGTGGCATCTTTGCTCCGCCTGGCTGGGCCTGTCTCTCCATCCAACAGACAGCCTCTACCCTCCAGCATCACTCACACACACACACACACACACACACACACATACTCTCACAGAAAGAAAGAAAGAGAGAGAGGGAAGGAGTGAAAGAATGAAACGGGGAACAAAAAACTGGCAATGAAAGCGTCTGACTGAGTTTTTTTTATTTGTGCTACATGTGTGTATGTGACCGTGTGTGTGCATGCACACGCACCGCAACGTGCACTCTTGTCTGGAGATAAATGTCATTGCTGTGAAAGAATAATGCAATTATACTGAAGGCTAGTGTGGCATTTATGCCTTGAATTGTGGGTAATGGACTAGAATAATTGGAACGTGTGAGTTAGTGGTTCCAGGTAGAAGAACAACGACTCGGCTAACAGCGCTCATTTTGCTCCAGCACACACACATATACACCTTTTATATTTATTAAAGTATAAATACAGAGCGCCTTAGTAACCGAGTGGTTACGGCGAGTGGTTATATAACATGTAACCACAACGTACCAGGTTTGATTCCGGCCTTGTGACCTTTATTGCAAGTCATACCCTTTTTTCCAAAATGCCCAACAAAATAATCTTTAAAATAAAAGAGAAGAAGACTCAAAGCAATAAAGTAGATTATTTTAAGAAATGGTTGTACATGATGATGACAATTTTTTCAAAATAAGAGCGCGTCAGCTCTGCTGCTACTATTTATTTCAAAGGTCAAACATCATGAATAGATATAAGACTTCATAACACCTAAAATTCATCAGAGGATTTCTGTGGTTTTACGTTGTTTGTGCACTTTATTCAGTCATTTCTGATTTGACTGATTGGAGGAATACGCTGTGAACTCATCTCTTCCTTTAAGAACTGAGTGGGAATCACATGTAACAGTGAACATTTGAATATTCAATCAATTTGTCTCTAAGTACATTTGAGATTAGCTATTTGTTTTTATCATTAAATAGGTGGAATTATATGTCACAAATGTTACCTTTTCTTGAGTAAATGTATTAGTCTTGTACATCTACTGTACTATATCAGAATGCTTTTAGTTATTTTACTGACCTGACAGCAGATTTGGGTATGGATCCATACACCAGAGAGCTGAGTCCTCGGTACAGTCCTTTAACACCGTGACCCTGAACCGTCTGTTTCACACAGTCACCTGAAGGAACACACACAAGCACACATTAGAAAATGACCAAAATTACTTAATACTAGATTTCACATACAATGAATTTACTGTGCAAAAAAAAAACCCCAAAAAACAATTTCTCTTATAGAAATATGTTTTTTAAATGATTTGTGTGCACTAATCCTCTTGTGCCATTCCCTTATAAAGAATACACCTAAGAGCACACCAGAAACATCGGTCTTTCACTTGTGGTTCATCAACACGCTGTTTTTCCCCAAAAAAACTTGGTGTTTTTCTTTGAACTTGCGTCTGGAGACGTCCGTCCATGTTCTGGTTTATCCAGCCAAATACACAACTGAGCAGAAAAAAAAATCAACAGCTGTCTTCAGCTCTCATTAGCATCGTCTCCGATCCTCAGAGCTGCAGCCAACATTACGGTAACACACCCTGGATGTGTGTGTGTGTGTGTGTGTGTGTGTGTGTGTGTGTGTGTGTGTGTGTTTCCTGGTATGCATGGATGATGATGATGAGTGTGCACTGGTCTGTTCTAAGTCATATAAACAAGCGCAGTGACAGCCTGCCAGAATCCACAATGTACCTGGGGATGATGGGTAATTAGATAATGAGCTCCTGAGAGAGAAACAGAGACAAGATGAAGAACAGAATATACTGAAGATAGATAGATAGATAGATAGAAAGAAGGAAGGCTAGTTGTTTCCCTTTGTTTCCAGTCTTTGTGCTAAGCTAAGCTAACTGGCTGCTGGCTCGCTATGGTATTAATTTAATTTATACCAAATAAGTATATTTTCCCTCAATGTTGAACTACTCTTTTAATGTCTTTAACTTTCTTGTTGTTTGATTGGGATTTTATTGGGTTTACGTTTTATATTTTTATGTTTTTAATGCTGTCTTGATGACAACAAAACAGTGTGTTCCAATCCGCGTACTTTTGTACTTACACTTACTACTTTGAGAGCATAAGTGCGTTCACACTGGGAAGTACGGCAAAATGCAGTGCACTCAAAGTACCCAGATGTTGTACTCAAAACGTTCAGATCGTTGAGTGTGGAACGGCGGACACTTTCCACACTCAACTGTCGCCATCTTGGCTCCGTAGCGGAAGGGGCGGAGCCACGACAACTATTCAAACATACGTAGATAACAGAATAAAACAATACAATACGTAAACATACCGGTGCATTTTCAGCCAACAAGAGGACACATCGTAGGCGTAGGCGACGACGTTGGAAACGTAATTTCCACTCCGTTTTAATTTTTTTTCAGAAGATATTTTGGCGGGTAGCGAGCCGCGGTCAAATGTTGCGATCGTCATTTCCGGTCAGTGCTCTGCAGAGTATTCGATTTGAGGCTATCCATCCCGCTACTCAAGTCCGTACAGAGTGCACAAAGTACACTACATTGAAGTGTACTTCTGGAAGTACGTGGATTGGAACACACTCAGAGCTTTTTGGTTTCTCCTCAACTTATAATATATTCATGTTTGCTCTGAAGAACTTTGGTGAAAGATTTTGCTGAATTATTATAACTATTAAATCCCACATTCATCTGGATATATTGGCACAATGATAGAGCAGAAGAAGCTGAAGGTCCACTTTGAAAAACGATTCTCATATTCACACATGGTGCTCACCTATTCCTCTGTATTTGGGTGGATTGGCCTTCTCATCCAGCTGTAACTGGGTCTTGACGTACTCTGTGGGGAAGGTGATGCAGATCTCTATGCCGCCTGCAATCCCGCCTGAAACACACAGAAAACCAGAGCAGATGTTTATTGATATAAGGAACATAATTAAAAGCAGTAAATGAACCTGGACCTGAACAAACAGTGAGCGCTGAGGAAGGAAAAGGAAGCTTAGTTTGACTTATTGCCTGAACTTATCATACCACGTCTGCCTGGCTACAGCCTATAACCGAGCCTGATTCAGTGCCCCGTCCATCGCCCTCATGAAGAGCACGGAGGTGCCATTACGTCATGGATCATTACAGAGACTCCACAAATGGCTCTCCCTCCATAAACATTAAAAGCATCGCAGCCGAGGGAGGAAGAGTAACGAGCTGAGCGAAGATAAATCAGCTGGGGCTGAACTGCACAGACACTGTGCTGTTTGAGAGAAGAAGAGGACGACTGTGTGAGAACGGCTTCTAAAATATTCTGTACCGTGTGTTTAGTGTGTGATTACAGAGAAGAAAATATACAGAAGAGTGAATGAACGTGTGAGTGGCTGCTGGAGTGAAGCGGCCGCAGTCGACGAGTAGAGCAGATGAGGACAAGTGACCAAAAGCGAGGCCGACGCACAACACAGATGAGTCACGAGGGAAGCAGGGAGGATAGAAAGAGGGTTGACATTAATTAAATTATCCGCTCAGCCTGCAGGGAGGGGCTCCATTACCCAGGCCAAGACCCTCCATTAACTCAATGACACACACATACATGCACACTGTGCGAGGCAGATACACACACCATGCGGTTACACAGAAACATGCACACAGGAAATTCTTGGGGTTAATTATGAGGAACATTTTTACTGTACGTGATGTGTGTTTGTGCCAAGTCAGGGAAATATTTTGCACAAGACCATAACAACAAACCACTGAATGGGAAGTCAGACACTGAATTCATGCCTTTCTTTTTGCACGAAAAGTCAAAATGTGGCTCAAAGTAGAGAGGTTTCAACAGGAAGTGGTGGTGATTCTCTCGGTTTCTGGGAATTACCAGTCGTGATCAGATGTTTAATGAAGAAAATGTTGAACAGAAGCTTTTATGAAACAAGACTTCCCATGCAGTATACCAAAAAATGTAAAACATGTTAAAGCAGAATAGTTATGTGATTATATCATCCCTCAAATTATTCACATGGCACACGTTTCTGTTTGTATAAAAATGAGATAATCCAGGTGAAAATTGGTGCCGTCTATGTTGTGTTGCTTTTCTTTCAACACTGGCAGAATTTTCCTTTATGTTTTAAGAAAAATAAGTCTTGAAAGTTTGAACACAAGACTAACTTCTTGTTAGTACTGGTGCATTTTTGTGTATTTTATTTTTCTCAATGTTCCCTCTTAGTTGATTAGACTAATCGGTTGTTTAGGTCTTAATCGACTAAGATTTCTTTAGTCGATTAGTCGTTTCTTATGCTTCTTTCATGCTGAATGACTTATGAGCACACCTCTGGTAAACAGTTAGTGGAAAAACTTTGTCGATGTAATCTACATTAGTCGACTAAGATTGTTTTTGGTCGAGGACAGCCGACAGGAGTATTCTGGCTCGTTTCCACATAGTGAAGCAGTGAAGCAATGTCTCGCTTACAGTATAAACATGCATAAGTGTCATTTAGCTCCTCACATGTCACCGCTGCCAACACGACCTTTGTAACTGTGGCACCCAGAAGCAGAGCCTCCACTTCAGATAAAAACATATATTTAACCCAGTAGAACGTACATTTTACGACTATAAGTAGAAGGCACCGCAATGCGACACAAAAAGTTTCCACGCACACTAAATGTACATAATACTATTAGGAATATCTTCCTGATGTTTAGCTGTACTTTAGACTTATACTTTATTGTCCCACAAGGGGAAATTCTCTTCCACAGCACTGCACTTCGTCAGACACCAACACACACAACACGACGGACAGCAGTACACACTCAGGCCTATTCAGCGACGCCTGCTATGATTGCAGGTATCAAGCTTCTTCCCAAAGCAAGCCCTATTGCACCTCAGTGTTCTATACCGGTGCCCGGAGCAGGGAATTATGCTAAGGTGGTGATTGAGTGGGTGTGTGATGGCCTGTGCTACTGAGATTTTATTATTATTTCTGTGTGCAGTGTATGTTTGTTAGTTTCCCAGTAGCGACCGCTGTCATTCAGATTTTGTTTTTTTTGGGGATCGTAACAAATGGGGGGCTCGTCCGGGATATGAATAAACCTGTTCTTTGTGCAGGTATGTTTTGTTGGTTGCTCTTGAAATAATAGTTCACTGCACAAACCATGGAGTTCAGTGTGGAGTCATTTGTGGAGAATCCCACTTGGGAGGCGGTCAATTCATGTAGAAAGGCAGACCAGTTTCCCAGTAGCAACCCCTATCATTCAGGTTTTTGTTTTTTTAGGGGAACGTAACAATAACCCACATTTCATTTGTCTAAAAAGCCTCTGACTCATCTGCCTCTCTTTATCTGCTCTTCTGTGAGTGCATGGGGCTGATTCAATAAGAGAAATCAATAAGGGAAAAAGGCTTTTACTTAAAGGCTGCACAATTATCTAATGCACCCATTTATCTCCATATTGTAATGTGGCAAAATTCAAATATTGAAATGCCGTGATTCACATATTCTATATTGTGTTGTATATTTTATTTTGGTTTTGTAAGACGTGATAGGCTTGTTTTTTATTTATTCATAAAGCCCTTAATGGCAACTTGCCATCATACATCATGTCCTTATTAAATTGGTTCTTTAGTCATTACTCAACTCGTACAAACACTAAATTTAGGGAAACTGCTTTTGGGGTTTGTGCTGCAAAAATCTTGGAACCGTTTACAAAGCACATTAAAATTAAACACATTTGTACCTATGGGTGATTTTAAATCCATGATTACAAACTACTCCGCTCTTGAATGTGACTGTTTTTAACATATTTGTCTGTGTGTATTTATTTTGTTTTATTGTACTCACTGAAAATGAGGGCATGCCTTCAATGATTCCTCGAGATTTAAATAAAGGTTGAATGAATGTATGGTCTGTAAACATTATACAGCCATTAATCGATTAGTTGTTTGTTCTATAGGTGCAAAAAAATGTCGATCGGTGTTTCCCAAAGCCCAAGATGACGTCCTCAAAAATCTTGTTTTAGTTTAATTTAAGACACATTTAAGAAGCTGGAATCAGAGAATTTCCACTTTTTGTCTTAAAAAATGACTCAAACTGATTAAACGATTATCAAAATAGTTTCAGCGATTCATTTAATAGTTGACAACTAATCAATTAATCAGTGCATCAGTATAATTGGGATAATGCTGTGATAACCGTCACAATAATAAACTGCTTATCATCCGAGCACCACTAAGCTGAATCACGACATTCATGTGATCTCACACACACACACACACACACACATTTTAGTCAGCCCGCCAGTGAGCTAATCCTGGTGGAGTAGTAAGTAGACGTAACAGGAATCACATGAGTTACAATGCGCTCTGTTTCAGCGAAAGAAGAAACAATAAACCTCATTCATCTGTTTTCAGCCGAGACAACGCCGCACGTGAAAACCAACCAACAGTCACTCTGAGGCAGCGACTCAGCAATACACACACAATCAATCCTCATCAGACACAGTGTGGAGGCGAAGCAGCTTGTTTGTCTTCTAGTTCATTTTGCAGCCACACACACACACACACACACACATATTTACAGATGACACCCTAAATGACTCCTGTGTAGCTGCCAAGCGTGGGTGACACGAGCAAAACGGCCATTAATCTTTATCTTCACAAGCTCGCTCTCCTCTCCCGCTCTTCATTTTTCTCTCAGCAGCACCTTCCTTCCCTCCTTATCTCCCACCATCCCCCCGGCGACACCGACTTCTCCACGTTGTGTCATAAAATCAATGCATCCACATAGATCCTTGACACTTACTATTACACGAGAAGAGATGGAAATGGCATCGGAGTGATATTCACAACACAGAGGAGGTGGAAAATAGATTCAAATCTGCTTCTACAGCCTCTTACAGACTTGAAACTTCCACAATCTAAGCAGCCGTTTCATAAATCAGACTGACGGTTTAAAGGTAAACACCGTTCAGACGAGGTCAATTTATAATTCAATCAACACCTATATGTGATAGTTGGAACATATCCTCCCGGAGGCTTTAATATGCTGCTATAACAGCCTCCCTCTTCTGCAAAAGGCTTTCCACAAGAATGTTGAATCTGGCTGCAGAGATTTGTTCCCATTCAGCCACACAAGACCGTTAGTGAGCCACTGATGTTGGGTGATAAAGCCTGCTGGCTCACAGTCAGCATTCAAATCCCAAAGCTGTTTGATGGTGTTGAGGTCGGGGCTTTGATTAGTTCTTTGGTCACTAAAATGTCAGAAAAATGTGGATTCCCCAAGGCCTAAGATGCCGTCCTCAAATATGTTGTTTGTTCACAACTCAAAGATATTCAGTTAGCTGTCACAGAGGAGGAAAGAAACCAGAAAATATTCACATTTAAAAAGATCTTTTTCTTAAATTACTCAAACAGATTAATCGAATATCAAAATAGTTGGCGATTGATTTAATAGTTGACAACTAATCGATTAATCATTGCAGCTCTAGTTTGATGGTGTTGAGGTCGGGGCTCTAATCAAGTTCTTCCAACCAAACTTGGAAAACCATTGATTTAATATGGACCTGGGTTTCAGCTGGTGGCGCTAGATGAAAAGTCAGGGGATCACCAAAGTCACTAAAGTTGATCCTCTGGGCCACATGGAAGTTTTTACCAACTTTCAGGGCCATCCATCCAATAATTGTTGAAACATGTAGCAAAAAAATCCCAAAACTAATGTCAACCTGCTGGTAGCACTAGGGGAAAAATTAGAGGAATATCTTCTGGCGCGAATGTCTGTACAAAACTTCACTGCAATCTAACAGTTGATATTTCAGTCTGGACCAAAGGGGTGAACAACAGACCAACATAGCCACCCTTGTCAGACCCCTAGCATGGCTAACTAGAAATACCGCCCGGCGGTTGTATGCCCCCGCCAACTAGTCAAGTTTACAACCATGTCTGTCCAAAATGTCATCACTTCATCATTTTATCCTGTTAGACATTTGAGTGTTATTGTCATAATTAGCATTTGAATTCTTGCGGTATGACCAAAAACTTGTGTTGTGAGGTCACAGTGACCTTTGGCCAACAAATTCTAATCAGTTCATCCTTGAGTCCAGGTGGGTGTTTGTGCCAAATTCGAGGAAATTCTCTACAGGTGCTCCAGACAGACAACCCGAAAACATAATGCCTCCGGCCACAACTGTCGCCAGCGTGGAGGCATAAAAATACTCTGCGTGGTCAATATGGCACTATACCAACTAAATAAGAATTTAATTACCTTAAACAGGCTTCAGCTGCCATGAGGTATCAATTTTTGTTTACTTTTGCAGGTGTTGTTGTATTATTGAAGGCCGAGTCAGATAGCGCTTTACACATATATCTGCAGATACCTCACATGCTGTGTGAAATTGTCATAATTAGCATATGAATTTGCAAAAACTTGCTTTGTGAGGTCACAGTGACCTTTTGACAATTAAATTGTAATCAGTTCATCCTTGGGTCCAATGGTTGTTTGTGCCAAATGTAATGAAATTCCTTCAAGGTGTTCCTGAGATATCGCGTTCACAAGAATGGGGCGGACGTGAGGTCACAGTGACCTTTGACCACTAAATTGTACTCAGTTCATCCTTGAGTCCAGGTGGACGCTTGTGCCAATTTTGAAGAAATTCCCTCCAGGTGTTCCTAAGATATTGTATTCACGAGAATGACAGACTGACAACCCGAAAACATAACGCTTCCGGCCACGGCTTTTGCCGGTGCTGAGGCATAAAAACAAAAACGTCAACCTGCCAGTAGCACGACTAGATGGAAAGTCAGAGGATCGCCAAAGTGAGCAGGACCATCCACTGGGACTGCCACCTTTATCAGACCCCTAGCATGGCTAAAAATGCCCATCACAATTTACAAGTCCAGCTTTTTTTCAACCAACAGTCGAAAACTCTCAGATATCCAATTTACTGTCACATCAGAAAAAGAAAAGCTGCAGATCCTCTTAAACAACAAAGTAGCTGTTGATCGACAACTAATGATTTCAGCTCCACATACTTTTGAACACACTGTGTTAGTGTGTGCACATGCATGATGCACACACTAACACTAACTCACAGCCACTTGCTGCAGTACAGAGAGGCAGAGAGGAAGCCAGGTGAGCAGGCAGCTGACAGGGAGGAACCGTCTCTGTAACCTCGTCCTACCTGCTTCTAATGAGCATCCAACACATCTGGTCGGCTAAGACACTTCTCTTTCCTCTGGAGGAGCTGACAATCTGGCATCACGGTCTCTGAATGTGACAGCTTCTAAATATATTTAAAGATGCATTTCCTTCAAAATAAATATGTTCAAAGCGCTGTGACTTCATATTCAATTAAGACAGTAAAACTCACCCAAAACGTACATACGCGTGTATGTGCCAGGAAATTAATAAGCAGTTTTCCAGCAGAATCTATCTATTATTCATCCAGATGTTCCTTATTTAGATTATTATCTCTCACTTTAAATTCTCTGGGGGGGAAAGATGTTATTAAGTCCATATCTCCAGTCCAACAGAGCCAGAGGACTGACGTACTTCAAACAGGAGGTGTCCTAATATTTGCCTCGCGCAAAAAACATGAAAAGAATAATTCATCTGACGTCTGGCCTTTTAGGCTTCCTCTGTCCTCAACATCACTCCCTAATGCCTCACGGATGATTCATTACAGGATGGATGCTGATTAATTTTACATGGGAACCGTTTAAACTGCGGCGTGCAGATTGTACGCTGATTTATATTAACAGGACAAAATGTGTTTTGACAGCGTTAGAGACGAGGCTGACGGGCTCTTTACAGATGAAGGATAAAACCATTACTGATATACAGTAGAGGTTTGAGCTTATAACCCAACTGAGTGTATATTCAGGCTGCTTCCTAAGTTACATTATTACATCTTCATGCAATTATGAGCATTTGGAAGCTTTGTTTGGTGCATTCAAGGAAGCTCTGACTGCTGAAATTCAAGCACTAATTACTACTAAGCACTGATCTGTATTCACACACTACGCTGTCTAAGTTACAAACAAAGGATAAACTAGAATTACCGCCTCGTGGTTGTATGCTTCCACCAACTAGTCCAAAATGTCATCACTTGATCATTTCAACCTGTTAGACATTTGTGTGAAATTGTCATAATTAGCATATGAATTCTTGAGTTACGGCCAAAACCGTGTTTTGTCAGGTCAGAGTGACCTTTGATTTGATCTAATCAGTTCATTCTTGACTCCAAGTTTGTGCCAAATTTGAAGGAATTTGCTCAAGGCGTTCCTGAGATATCAAGAGAATGGGACGGACGTGAGGTCACAG
>CAKALG010043210.1:0-22897 GCA_916700815.1 Helicolenus hilgendorfi
ACAGCTGAGCCTGGACATCCAGACGCAGCACCCAGGGCTAATTTGATCAGACACATCGCTGGTCTTGATTGGGAGGGAGAGCATGAAAGAGGTCGTCCATCAGCCTCCGTTCGACACATGGCGTGCGCGAGGCATCGTCTGGAGGAATCTAAACACAGGGTTCCGACAGTGTATCAGGCGCTTGTCTGGTAGCATGGTGACATTTAGTATTTAGCTCAAAGCACCGCTGTGCAGCAGAGCCGTTAGCGTGGTTGTCAACTCTTAATTTTGTTTCACCATCAAAATTTTAATCTACATTTTCTCATAAACCACACAAACCCATCACAAAGAGGCGTTCTCCTTGTCTTTACTCAAGGTGATCAACTTAAAAGTGATTTTACCACCAGCCTTTTGTGCTTGTGCTTGTTTGATTGCACTGAAGGAACAGCTCCCTCTCTCCGTTATGTGCTGTTAAACAATCAGGCTTACGCAACCTGCACAGAGGGTTGAATGCTGTTTAGAGGCCAGAGGGAGCAATTTTCTCTGTGATGAGCTTGTTTGTTTGTGGTAACTCTAATGTCATAAAGTGTAATTAACTTATCATAAAATGCATCCCATCACACCTTTAAGTTGGTCTCCTCATAAGCCACATTTAATGAAATTACACATGAATTAAGTTGGTAGATTAGGCTGGATTCAGACAGTTTTAAAGTTAGTACAAAGATTTAATTCTATAGCCTTGTCTAAATTGATCTCAACTTATTTATTTTATTACCTCTCGGTGATAAAACTTTCTACGGACTACGCGGGCACCACATACATCTTTGAAACAGGCTGAACAATAGTTGTTAAACTATAGAGTTTCCTGAGCACTTTCTGAATCTCCTTCTCTCTCATCTGCCTCCCTCTTGTTAATAGTTGTCTCTGAAACCGCGGGGCATGAAAGGAAACTTTCATTAAGTTGTTATCTCCCCTCGCCTTCTCGCCACTTCCTCATCTACTAATGTCTTTTAAACAAAATGAACTTCTGAATACCTCCAGCCCAGAGAAGCCGTCCACAGAAGAATCTCCTCCTCTCTCCCCTACATTGGTTTATCACAGAAGTCCAATTAATTTCTCATACAATCCAATCAGGCGTGGCGAGTCGCTACATAATGACTGGAACGGGGGGGAGGAGATGGTTGCAGATATTAGTTTTACCTGCTTGAAAAAAAAACTGTGTAGCCTACTATCTGTTAATAACAGGCACAGAGTAGTTTAAGGGTGCATGGCTTTGTGCGTACAGACCTATTGTGTTCAGTGTGATTTAGTATTTTATGCTTTGCTATCCGTGCTGTGTGTATTGTTGAGAGAGATAGCTTGAGGTTTTTATTGACTTCATTGAAGCGCTGTGCATTGAGCTTGTATTGAACGCGTCTTTTGTCCGCGGTTTCATATTCTTTAAATGTGGACTTGCATTCAAGCGTCTCAAAGGAGACTGTCAATCTTGAAGCTGTTTCCTGCTTGAGCCAGCGCTGAATGAGCCCCTGCGTGAAAATTAGATTGAGTCTGCAAGGTTCAAAAAATAGCCTTTGGGCTCACACAGGTGTCCTGGAAATTCACCGGCTGAAAGAGTAACTCGTACGCCCACACTCAGACTTTGGTTCCTCAGCAGCAATAGAAGCTTTATATTTCCACTGATCTAGAAAAATATGGTAAATGGTAAATGGACTTGCATTTATGTAGTGCCTTTCTAGTCTTCCGACCACTCATTTCATTCACCCATTCACACACACATTCGTATACTGATGGCAGAGGCTGCAATACAAGGTGCCAACTTACCCATCAGGATCTAATCTAAACACTCATTCACACACCGATGGCTCAGCCTTCGGGAGCAATTTGGGGTTAAGTCTCATGCTCACTTTTTAGGAGACACATGCTGCTTTCCCGGAAATGCAAAGTTAGCATGACCCAGATAATTGTCCTTTAAGTTGTGTAATGCCGGGTGCACACTACAGGAGAATCAAGCCAATCATGGGCCCAATTCCCCCGTCCCGACAACGGTCAGCAAAGCCTTTATCTTTCCAGATGTTCCTGTGGTGTGAGGTGCGTTGAGAGTGTTTTTTACATCCCCCGATCTGCTCGGAAGTCCATCCTGGCAGCACCGATTTCAAATCGTAAATGTTATTCAATGTTTATAATCGGATATCCTGACTGAAGAAGGAAGGACAACCTTAAAGTAGCATAAAGTAGTAGTAAGATGCACCTCAGAAACGGAAGCAACAGCACAAGTGTTTATTTAATTTGTCTCCATGACTTCATCCATTATTTCTATTTTTTCTTTGTGAATTTTCAGTACAAAATAGTGCAAAAAACACCGCTAATCATTCCTGCCTGTCGTCCGCCATGTTTGTTTACGCTAAAGTCACGTTTGATCGTGAGATATTTCGCGAGATTTACGGGTTTCTTTGAGTCGGGACTCAACAAAACATGTTGAGCTGTTAGTGTGGGCCAGCCTTTAATTCATATTTTCCCAGTGCGAGCTTACTTTCCACCAGTAAGTTAAATACCTTAAATGTTGTGACCCCAAGACACCACCCTAAACAATCATTTGAGCTTCTTTGGTTTGTGTCCCACATTTTGGGCTTCAGCACAGTGGTTTATGAAATGCTGACGGGATACCTGTCTGGCCCATTAAGACCATAAAAGGTAGAATTTCTGTTTGAGGCTGGCGGACATTAGTTGACGCGGTGGTGTTCCGTGTTTCTGTAGAGTCTGATAATGTGTCCCACACAGAGAGATAAATGGAAATGCTGTGTACGCCTTCAGTTAGAAGAAAGCCTTCATTGTGTCCCTGTCTAACACGGCGGAGGGGCTTTTGACGAAAGCAGAAATTCAATGAGAAATCACCTTGAGCGGCCTTTCATCTGCAAAAAAAGGAGCGAAAAAATCCGACTGGGATAATTGAGATCTAAATGATGTTTCCAGCAGGAGTCTAAATTGAATGTGGAAGTTACATCATTACCTCGGGCTACCCTATGGAAAACACTTATTTTTTTCAGGAAAGCAATCATGCAAACACTCTGGGGGAACTTTCTCTGATTTTAAAAGTGGACCGCAGTGGCGAAAATGAAATGTAATCTGTTACCGTCCATGCAGAGTACATATTACAGGTTTAAAGACCTATGAATCAGGGAAGGAAAAGCAAGGTAGACAGCTACAATATGAAAAAACGTCCACACAAATGGTTTGTAGTTGTCTAATACTCACTGTATTACGTGTTTGTCCTGGCCATATAGTCCCTTTATTCCCTAACAAGAGCTCCATGCTGTTGATGAGAGCGGTGACACTGAACCAAAACAGTGAAATTGAGGGCCGTAAAACCAAAACAATGAGCTGAAAGATGCTAAAACGCTCCATAGAGCTGAGGGGAACTGCAGTCGGGTGATAATTATCTGTGGGTTCATCACTGCAAACAACACCTTTCACATTACACATAGTCATTTGACACATTGTTCATATAAAATATTGACTAGTGCAACTTTAAAGTTAAGGAAATACACATTCTCAACCCAACGCCTGAAGATCATTGCCCTTAGCATCATGATATGAAAGTAAATTCATGTTTATGATGCCACTTCGAGCACTTTTGTCTTCGACTATTGATTTATATGCTCCCTTTCCCATCTTCACATGTGCTACCAAGCGTAATTCAAAGTGTGAGCTCACATCCATTGTGCACATCAACAATGGCTGAATGTATTCTCCGCCATGACAATAAAAGATGGAGAGCAGCATCTTGTTTTGCCAACCACTTGGCATGATCTTCCCCCATAGTTGCCTCCTAACTGGTCCAGACTTATTGTGAAAACAAAAATCTCCTGAGCACAATTTGAACGCCGAGCATCTGGCATTTTCAAATTGCTGATGTGCTGCTGTTGACTGCTGTCATCAGAACCTCCTTGTTAGTAAATTACAGGATGTTTAGGGACCACACTACCTGATGAGGTTATGAAATTATGTTGTTTTTATTGTGAAGTGGAGGGAAAAAAAGTGTTTTTTGCAAGAAAACAGTAAAGGTCCGCACAACATCTGTCTCGCTCGGAGAGGAAGGAGATTGCGAGAGAGAAAAGGCACCAGGCATTCACACATGCTTGCTGTCTCTCAGGCCCAGACCTGCTCTGTGGAGCATCCATTACCACTGGCTCACATAATAGCACATGCAGCTGTCTGCCGTTCTGCACCAAATGAATGTGCAAATGAGGGCGGTGCAATTTTGATCCACAAACACGCCATCACACAGGTTAGGGAAATAACAGGTATTACACATTTTTTTTAATTTTAGTCATTTGAGTTATTTACAATAATTGCAACAGCAGAAAAGAAACAATCAACAAAAATCAAATTTCTATTTTATGCAGCTGTGTTTTCAACATCCTCTTTTTCCTTAAATGCCAAACAAAAGTAGTGCCCAACAAGTCCTCCAAATTAAACGACAAACTACATCGTTGTTCATGCCCTCTAAAGGAAGTGTTTCCTGATCTGACACCGCTATCAGCAGGTCAACATCATTTGTCTTTGCCTTCCAAAACCGTTACAACTGTTGAAGAAATAAATGTTTTATGATGTGACAAAGCTATATATTAAGGTTTAGTTAGGTTTAGGAACAAAATCAGCTTGGTTTAGTTTAAGGACTGATCACAGTTTGGGGTTAAAATCAACACGTTCTCACTCCCAACTAGTCAAATACCGCCGATTGAGAAGCATCCAACGGCATCGGAAAAAGACGCACGGAGGCTCTCTTTAACAACAGCATGTGACGAACCGGGCTTTCATCTAACCCACCCATGATGTTATTCGACTATCGGCGCAAGTGACATAGTATTAATAGCCTATTGTCCATTCAGGGCGGGAGGGAAGGGTGATGGACGGATCAAGCAGACACGTAAAATCGTAAAATTACCATTTTGTTAAGGTTAGGGGTCCTTCGTCATCATCGTTACAGTAATAACTACGTGGTTAAGGTCAGACAGGAAATGATCTACGTTTTCATGAGTCCAATGTTTTGTTGACCCATCCATCCACCTGACCTCTCTACATGCAGAATTTGTCCCTCTACAACACCATCACCTAACGTCCTCTTTTGCTCCTGTCATAATTACTACGGCCGCTACAGCTCTTTGTCACTTCTACATAAACATTAGTCGTTTTGGGGAACAGTCGCTGAAACGACTGCTGGTGTCGTTCTGTTTGAAAGGACAGTCTCGTGGTGCCCTACTTTTTAAACAAAGTTTGGGTTTTTCTGTTCACTCCTTCCTCCATCTATGAGCTTTACAGCTGACAAATATATTTTAGATTTCCATATTTTTGGACAAATCCCGTAGTCTGTGTCCAGCTTTAATCAATGAGAGTGCAACAAGCCTTAAAGCCGTTGCGAAAAAAAAAATGTATGAAGTCTTTCTGTTTCTTACCTTATCTGTGTCTGTCTGTCTGTAACACACACACACACACACACACACACACACACACACACACACACACACACACACACACACACAGCATTTCTCTCCTCATGGGAGGGGCCGTGTTGAATGATAGATGACTCCTACTAAAGAGTCCGCTAAATTTAGAGCTCTGCTGCAGCAACTGGCTCCAAAGAGCATGATGGGTACACACACACACACACACACACACACACACATCCAGCCTTTTGAAGGGTCTTTCTGAATGTCTATTTGAAGTGCACGCAGACTTTCTTGTCTCGTCTATCCACCTGAGCCCCCAGCCCACATGCGTGCACACACACAATCTCACTCTCCCCACTTTTTTTTTTTGAGCCATTAAGCTCCTATAGATGTTTTTTTTTCTGTGTGTCCAGAGCCATCACATAGCTCTGGGCCAAGACTAAGATCTCACTGTTTACTCAGCTCAGGGCTAACATCTCACAGCTTTACTCACAAATACTGGCTGTGACCGCTGCCAAGCTGCACCTCGTCCTTTGTACACGATCGTCCATGCCAGGCTACCTGTAAAATTGCACCAGTGGAGCGTACATCAGAGTGTCCGTCCCCTCTCCGGTGCTCACGCATCACATATTCCCATTAAAATGTATTGCAAACAACAGAGTAGCAATCCCTGGATTTTTGATATTGATTGACAGTTATGCAAAGGGCCTTGTTTGTATTCAGGTGGAGGATCTTATTGACAGCAGGAATCAATAACCATGGAAACATGAGAGGGTAGAGACAGAGGACAGAGGAAGTAAAGGAAGGAGAAAAGCGATAAGTGAAAGAGAGACCCATCTCGGGGGATCTAGGATAGATGGCGATGGAGGAAACAATGGAAAGATATGTCATAAATGGCTTCCCACTGGACCAGACACATGTCAATATAGAGCATTGGTGGGAGTAGCTGGGAGAAATAGAAACAGACAGTGAGCAATAAACAACAGAACAACACTTCTTACCGCTGATATCACTCAAGCACCATCTCTCCGCGAGATTTTGTGAGCAAGACACGCTGGATGATAGACAGACACGAGATCGATACAGTCACAACGGTGTATGGAGCCCAAATAATATGCAAAATAATTTGGTTTGTGAGTGTAATCAGAGCAGGCGGGCTCCGTTGTTCCAATCCTCTCTGTATGATATCACTCGTTCATCACAGACATTATCTTCTTTTATCATATTCTGCCGAGGTGTCTCTCAACCTGCGCTATCGCAGTCGGCTCCGCAAATGAAATCAGCCTTTATTACAAACGCACTTTCCAAAACCCCCGTTCTATGCAGTTTTCCATCATTTTTATTTCTTTCACATCCCCTCATCCCTGGATAATATTACCTCCCCTTTATGAGAGAGGGAAGTACTGTAGGTCTTAGATAGGCGGAAACCGTGCTGGAGAGGCCTCTAAATGACACGGTGGAGGAGCAATGGCTTTTATTACCCTGCTGACTCCGACTCTTTGTGTGTGTGTGTGTGTGTGTTGCACAGTATCAGTGACGTGCAGAGTGGAATATATAGCTGTGTGTGTGTGTGTTATTGCAAACAGAGGTGTGTGGCATTTCATATTCATGTGGTGGTGAGTGGAAGGTGAAGGTCTTTATGTGTGTGTGTGAGGCTGCATATGCTCTAATGTACATGTGTGTTTGATGATTTCTTATTGTGTATCTAGCAGAGTGGTTTAGGTTATGTCAAGTCATTTGGGACTGGTCCAAGTCAGGTCTCAAGTAATTTGTGATTGTTCCAAGTCAAGTCTCTAGTCATATGTGACTGGTCCAAAACAAGTCTCAATTCATGTGACTCGTCCAAGTCAAGTCTCAAAGTCATTTGAGACAAGTTCAAGTTAAGTCTCAAGTAATTTGTGACTGGTCCAAATCAAGTCCAGAAATCGTCTCATGTAATTCATAAAAAGTCAGAGTCAAGTCTGAAGTCAGAAGTCATTTGACACAAGTCTGAAGTCACATGATGACAGTCATGTGACTGTTCCAAGTTAAGTCTCAAGTCATATGTGACTGGTCCAAGTTAAGTCTTAAGTCATGTGACTGGTCGAAGTCAAGTCTTAAGTCATATGTTACTGGTCCAAGTCAAGTCTTAAGTCATGTGACTGTTCCAAGTTAAGTCTCAAGTAATTTGTGATCGTTGCAAGTCAAGTCTCAAGTCATTTATGACTGGTCCAAGTCAAGTCTCAAGTCATTTGTGACTGGTCCAAGTCAAGTCTAAAGTCATTTGAGACAAGTCTTGTAGTAACAGGTATCACGTCATGTCTTAAGTCCCTAAGACCAAAGTCCAAGTCAAGTCTCAAGCTATTTGAGACGAGATGAAGTCAATTGTGATGTCTCTAAGTCTGCAGTCATTCATGGCATGTCCAAGTCAGGTCTTAAGTCACTTGAGTCAAACCATTTAAGAAGAAGAATAAAGTCCCCAAGGACAAGTCACAATTCTTCAGAAGATAAATGCAAGTCAGTTGCAAGTCCTTCATGTCTCTTGAATGCAGACCATTAAAATAGTCTTTTTAAAATTTAAAGAAGGGTTGATAATCATTTTTTACGTAACTATGGCCGAGTCTTTTCAATGCATTTTGCTAATAATTAAACATTTAAGATTTTCAGCTATGCAGAGTCCAGCCATTTGCTTTCATTCTCTTCTTATGTTGTTTCAGGATGTTGCACTCGTTCACACATGTTGTTGCCCTACAGTATGTGTGCAGGTGTTTGTGGGTACATTTCTGATGAACTGGAGACCTTTGATTTCATTTTCTGGTAAACGGGAGCACGAAAAGCCAAATAAAAGAAAAGAACGGCACAGTAAAAGCTGCTGTTCGGTGCCATTCATCATATTAATCTGGACCAAATAGGTTCGCTGAATCCCCTCTTCTTCCAGCGAATCTCTCCCTTTAACCCTTCGCCCTTTCCTCCCACTTACGTTCTTTGTTTTTTTTCCTCAACGATTTGTCTTACTTTCCGGCCACACAACGTTCTCAAACTCTCCACCCGGACTTTCTGCCTACCCAAATAGTTTTTAAGAGAGAAAGTTTATGTGCTGTGGAGCCCCTTCCCTCCGACCGGCGAAAGCACTTCCTGGATTGAGGGTGGCTGTCAGAATCTGCAGTGAAGATTTATTGTGCACATCCCACCCTGACCTTAAGTGTGGTAGGAGAAAAGGGTGAGAAAGAGAGATGAATTGAAGATGAGATAGAGACGGAGAGGCGGGGAGGAATAAGTGAGCCTGGTAGAGGGCTGGTGAATTTGGCGTAGGAGTATCGGCGGTGCACGCATTGTCAGGGTTTAGGTAATCACAAGGAGGCGTGTGATGGATGTAGTGTGGCAGTAGGCGAGATGGCAAGATGTCGTCCCCCCTCCCTCCCTTCTCCCCAGTCTACCTCTCTGCAAAAGGTCTGTGGCAACTTTCCCCACTGCTTGGTTTGTACTGACAGTTTACCTGTGGGAAAATGTTTCACTTCTTTCTCTCTCTCTCTCTCTCTCTCTCTCTCTCTCTCTCTCTCTCTCTCTCTCTCTCTCTCTCTCTCAGGCTGCTGTTGTTTCACAATCTCTCTCTCTCTCTATCTGTTACCCGACTCCTCTCCTTCACTCAGACATCCACCTTCCCTCACTGTCACTGTCTTTTCCCCAATTGCAATATCTACTGCTGTATTTAAAGTGGCAGATACAGATATACAGTATAGTCACTAAGTGGCTCCAGGGGACAGCGACTCACTCTGTCTGCCAAGCTGATACAACAAATAAATCCATCACCATGTATGCAGTAATTCAACGTATCCTCATACAACATTTTTTATGATATCTTACAAAAAGTTAGTCCTCATTTTTTTGTGCCTTTTCCTACGAATGTCCAGCAACACGTGTCAAATTCTGCTCGTTACATGCATACAGTCTTTTCAAAATAAAGTTCCATCTTCACAGGAAACAACTTGGTTAGGTCTAGGAAAGAGATTGTGGTTTGGCTTAATATACTGTAACTGTTGAAATCCTTGGTTAGGTTTAGACAACAAAACTACTTAGATAGGTTTAGGAAAATATTGTGGAAGTGGCGTTACTTAAATATGGAAGTTACGTGACAAATAAGTCAACGTTTGGGTTCAAATACTGCTGTAGCGCAAACTAAGTGTGGAAGTTACGTGACAAATAAATTAACGTTGACTTCTGGTTTCACACGGGATACCAACATTGGTCTCCTGGGCAAAAGTCTGGTGTTTTTCGACCCATCCATCCACGCCGACCTCCTCCCTAAGCGGCGCTTGTCGCTCTTTACACTTCTTAGTTCACCATTATGTGGATTACATACAAATTGATGTTGTGGGATATATATATATACTCTTTGTAGGTATAGCTATGAACGGTGTATGACAACAGCCGGATTAGTTAATGAATTACAGGTAATCAGCACTTTTACTTCCTAAATGCTATGATGCCTGAACTTGCTACTGCCCACCTCCAGGATTCAGCAGCAGAAAAAAACACTGTATGTATACCTAAATCATCCGACAACAGAAATGTGTCTTTGGATCCTAACAAGCTTATTGACTAATCTCCATTTATGAGCCTATAGGATTAGAGTGTTAGTATTAGTAGACCGACTTTTCGAAACCTAACTATCGTGGTATTGTTGCCTAATCCTAAAGTGACGCCAAGGGGAACTATAGTGGTTTCGATGCTGCAAAATAAAGTGATGCCTAGGGGCGTGACAAAGCAGCGGTATGTGATGAGATGGGAATGTGTTGGAACATCAAACAACTATCACCATTTGGGAAGATGAGTCCAAAGCCAGTTAGTTCGTATGGATTTATTAAAGTTAGACAGCTTCCCTCATTTAACCCAAACAAAGCCATGACTTCATTGTTTTGTTCTAAATGTAGTCTAAAGGTGTGATTACTTTGAATACACCCTCCAGACTCTCAACTTTCAAGGCCACAGCTCTCGCTCCTTACAAATCCCACTTAAACCCCCTGCACATACTGCACACACAGTCGAGCCCCTGCTGCCATAGATGCTAGTGAACTCCTATCTGGCCCTATTCCAAACCAGCAATTATGACACTCACATCAGAGCATTTCTGTCTGATTGGGATTTAAAGTACTGTAGCAACAGGCTTAAGTGTTGCAGGCAAGACCAGACGGGAGAATAAAAATAGAACAAGATGAAATAGAGATGATGATTCTGTAAAGACAGACAACCTAATTATTGGCCACATATCGTTCGGTTCGTATCATCAACCTCTGATATGAGGGGAGAATCCCTCCCATCCCTGCCATCCCAGCCGCAATTCAAATCTAAAAACTCGGGATATAAGCCCAAAATGTTGCCTGTTTACAGCCTGTCCAGAGATATCAGTGCTCAAACACTGGCTCCAGACAGTGGTCATTCACAGCTCAAGCTACAGCACAGCTAGATCCTGTGGTGCAGCTGCAGAGATGACATGCTCAGCTGAGTTTCCTACTGGCCGGGGTGAAAGGAGGTTATCCCAGTTTACAACTGAATATTCTCTGTTTGATAACAGACCCAAAGCAAAACACTTTGGGGACCTTTGGATCCAAAAAAAATCTTATTTGGGACAAAATGTTCCTAAAACTAGCACTAAGAAAAAGTGTGCTTTTTTTAGACAGCTAAAAATTGAAGGGAGAAGGACTGAATATGTGCTGACAGACTGATGGTGTAGAGTTTAGATATATAATATACAGTATAAACCAAGCAGCCTTATTTCACATCATTATGTTCTTGGTTTAACATGTTTGTAATCATTTCTTATATTAATCCGTAAACAAAGTTCTGTCTTCACCTGTTTTGCACATAAACCTGATTTCAGCACAATAACAAAGAAAACAAAAAAAAGCACAAATCAATTTTAAATCATAGCAGGGATTATAAAACAATGACATACTCTGACAACCGGTGGGTAAGATGTTAAACCATGCGAGGGGGAGTTATTGTTGCTGCTCATTTGATTTACACCAGACATCAAACCGTTCTGCAGTAAGTGCATGTTCAATATCTTTTGTTTTCCATTAGATTTTATTGCGCTCTCAAAATGTCCTCCTGCTGGGTTTTAAACATTCTCTGTCTACTTTTTTTTTTTTTCTCCTTCTGATCTGCTCGGCACTTTTGTTTTCTTTGTTCCCCCCCCTCTGTTCCTGGTTTGCGATAGACTTGTTCTATTCATAGGAAGTTATAAAGGAAACATGCAAGGTAATCAGGAGCGCTTCTGATGGATAATTAACTGCTGTCCCACAAATCAACACCTCGCCTCAGCCTCTGACAAGCATTAGGAGGGAATTAAGAATCTGCATAACCTGTGTTTGTGTGTTCACAGTTTACATGTAAGCGTACATGTGCAATAAACACCTACACATTCACAGTCTGACACTGTGAGCCTTCCCTTAGACAAAACATCGAGACAACAATGGAATCAGTCAAAATCGGCACCATTAAAAGTAGGAATTAGCTATTAGCAGTTCATGTTTACAGTGCACCCACGGATGTACAGAGAACTATCACTGGATTACTCTGGTAACATTAGCGTTTTATTACGTTTACTCGAGCTAAGAATTAACGCGCCAAAGGCCAAACGGCCCCCACATACAGCTACGGTCATCTATGTCCACGATTGTAAAAGTACATTTTAAAGAACACAAAACAAATATTTCTTTCACAACGCTGCTAATAAATCTGGCTTCTCTCTGTTTTTGTGAATTAATTGCGAATTTTGCTGCGTTACTTATCATCTCGTTCGCCAAAGTGTAGCCATCTGGAATTGTTCGGGAAATGAAAAGATCGAGCATGAATGCCGTGAAGTTGATGACGTCAGACGATGCGTCCCTCCATTCACTCAGAAGTTGTTATTCACTCGCAAACATTGATTGTTGGGTTAACTAAATAACAGTTTTTTATTGCTGTACCCATAATTCTTAAGAGTTAGTAGTACTGTTTGGGTTTACAATATTATAGATCCAAGAAGAAACTGACAGAAGACTGGGACACAGAGAAAGAAATCCCAATTACAAATCCGTCTGCTACTTCAGCACCACGGACAGCACCATGGATTATCAATTACAGTTAGGCTGCTGATATTTCAGAGCCGTGATTCTAACTTCCACAAACCTCAGTCGGATAAAGGATTAATGAGTCAGGTAGACGAGACTATCTACTGTCGTTTTCAGGACACCAGTACGCGCCTTGTCTCTTTAACCTCACGTAGTAGCTTTGCTTCATGTCTCTCCCTCCAGACCTCTTTGTGGAGTTGCACCTCACAGTTTGAAAACTTCTGCTTAAACCAATATTTAGGTTAACGCAAGAGTTTTTTTTAAGATTCAAGATTTTTTTATTTCCCACTTTGTCATTCAACAATTTTAAATGCTGATTAAAATCTCCATAGGACAGGTTGATGCAGAAAATTAAAACAAAGTTTGCTTTGGTGACTTACAGCAAATGATGCTCCACTGGAGGGCTGAAAGTAATCTTCATTAGTGATCACAGAAAGCTCAGGAAGCACAACATTGATCTTTAACTTGACCACAGTTTGGAGTCACAGATCTTAAAACCTTCATTTAGCATAATGTGTGAAAAGTGTGCATATAATATGAAGGTAAAGCAAAGCTATTCGTTCTAAGCTACTGAAATGTCAGGGATACTTACGCTATGCAGTGTATTCAGAGGACAGACCTGGCTCCTGCAATATTAATTAAAGCTCAAATATGGCAAAAGGCAGAAATATTAATCTTAATTTTAGGCTTTACGTTTCACTGCTGGCTTGGTTATGACAGTGTAAGTGGTTTGATTTCCCAAGTTGCCTTTGAGAAATCATTTTAAAACATTTTTTTATCATTAACTCAAATTAAAAACATTTTACAGCAACGATCGGATGGAAAGGAGAGGGCAACATCAGACACACATTTACCAAGATAAAACACTTGTTAACTAATACAGTCGTGGTTCTACAGAAGCAAAATTTACCAACCATAACATAATTATCTCCTCCAGGCATAAGCCTGGGAGGATCATGTGTTCGATCGTGTGTGTGGACCAGAACTAAAAGGAAACAATGGATCGCTTTAGTCTTTGGTCTTTACAGACTAAGGGCGCTTTCACGAACCATAGTCCGAATCAGAGTGAAATTGATACCTTTGCTTCGTTTTCTATTTAGTCTGGTTCGGTTTCTCACTGCACTAATTAAAGCGGACCAGTTTATCTCAAATCACTTTATAAACGTCACTATTTTTGTGGGCTTTATTTAGCTTACTCTGTATGTCAGGCAAACATCGGACTTCTGCAGAAGTCCAGGTCAGTCCTCTCCCACTCATGTTAACCTGTCGTTTACCTGCATCCATCTCAACACATGCGCCTGCAGGCAGCCCATAATCCCCTGAGGTTTGGTTCACTTCCTGCAAATGGATCGGATTATGTTCTCACTGCAATCAAACCGCACTAGAGTTCACTTTGGATCGGTTCAAGACCACCTCTCTCAAGCGGTTTTGACTCGGTTGTTTTTATCCATACCGGAGTACCATCACTGCGTTCACAACTTCCCAAACGAACCGCACCAGAGTTCGATTCAAACGGACTGAATGTCACATATTTGAAGACAATCTGAAATACACAGGCAGACGACCTGTAACATCAACGAAGGGTCAATACAAATCCCATTACATGCTACTGTATGGACCTTAGACCACTGGACCACTGGGACGCCTCCAAATTTGTAATATTACACAGTATTTTTCTCCACTCTAACCATTCTGTTGCTCTATATAAACCCAGCAGGGTGAGAAAGTCAATGTGATCAGTCTCACTAAAATGGCCATGCAGCCTAAAAAACCCTGTGGATATTAGCGTGTGTGTGTTTATGAGTGTGTGTACATATGTGTGTGTGTGCGTGTGTGTGTGTGTGTATGTGTGTGTGTGTGTGTGTGTGTGCGTGCATGTGGCCCATTATGAGCTTGTGGAGAGGTCATTTGGCTGTTGACTCTCAGTCTCTGCCGGGAGCGGCTGGATAATTGCTACTCTAATTAGTCACTTTTGCCAGCCGGTAATTCATAGTCACCTTCAAGTACTTCACCCACACACACATAGACATGAATACAGTACATCCTGCACACACGGACCCAAACACAGAGACAAATGCTCTTCCTCCACTATCACTTTATTTTAATTGTTTCTTCTATTTTTGTAATTATAGGCTTTCTGACACCTAATTTTGGATGCTTACAAAAATTGACATGATAATGGTTTCCATGTTGACACCGAGCTGACGATGATTTATGGCAATTACGCAAACAGCACTTTTGTTAATGAATGTGGAGGCTAAGTATTTCTGAGGCAAACGGGACTGGATGAGAGCCTTAGCTCTAATGATACCGACATTCACGGAGCTGTTAGACAACAATTTGTAAGTATGGCGTGTGAACAATATGGAGTGTCTGTCGACGCTAAATGAGAGAAAATACCACAATATAAAGCACTTGAGTTTATTTCTGCCTCATTCGCTTTACTGTACGCTGCAGTCCTTCTCACTGCTGACTCTTACTCTGCTGCTCTTGGTCTGGTATGACTAGTAGCTTATGATAGCTAATGCTAGCCACTTTAGCAATAGATATTGCTGTGTAACTGAGTCATCTCAGCCGCATGACTCTTTTTGTACATGCTAATGTTTCTAGATTTAGCAAACATTTGAATGGTTTTACCTCAAAAGTAAGTGAAAAGAACTAAACACACTGCACCTTACCACCATACCAGAAGACATGTTTGTTGTTTCCTACTTTCTGGTTGCATTACCGTCCAGTACTAGTCTGACTATTCAGGAGGGAAACACTATTCAAAGTGGGAACAGACTTTCACAATCAAAACATCTACTTTATTAGAAGACTAACGTTTCAACGCCAACTGCGTCTTCATCAGCGTCTGATGAGATTCTGATGAAGAGTCTCAGTCTCAACGTTAGTCTTCTAATAAAGTTGATTGCTTTAAATCCGTGTGCTCCAGTGTGTTCTGGACCTGGTATCTGAAGTCTCTCCTGTTACAAGATTACCCTACTCTGTGAGCACCGGACAGGCCTACTATTCCTTGTGCAACGGTTGAAATGCGTTTCACCTCCTTTCTTCACTAAACAAAAAAAGGTATTTCACAAAAACGTAGAACTATTCATTTAGGGTGGAGTTAAGAGCTTTCAAATGATCAGTTGTCACATTTAAGAAAGAATCAAACATTGATAAGTGAGCAGCTCAGGATAATAATAATAATATGGCACATCGTTTTCAGAATGCATCTTTTTATAAACCGATTGATCATCTCAGAGTGATTTAAATCTTGTTCAAGGCCAGAGTCTTGGTCAAGGACAATGGCTAGAGTATCCAGACCTCCTATTATTCATATCTTTTGGGGGGCAGTGAAACTAGAGCACCTCGAGAAAACTCACAACTCCAACCAGGACATCCTTTCTCTGCTGTGGCAGCTAACCACTGAGCTACATTTATAATCATATATATTGTTAAATTATGCTTCTGTTCTGCAATAATGCTTTATTGTTTTCACATATGAATGGGACAGTAGCATTGCACTGATGATCCTAACAAACAGTTATGACATTAAAGTCATTGAAATGGTACAAAGCGTATAGTTCGAGTGATGTCCGTCCACCTCTCCTTTGTCATAATGTGATCATGGTACCCTTCCATCCAATCCTCCCCCCCACAGCCAATCCAATCCCTTCAGTTTACACCTCTGCTTTCACTTTGCCTCTCCAGTAACTTTCCAATTCCTTCGCTTGCTCCTCCTCTCCACCCCTCCTTAAAGTCACCTTGTTTCCACTGCTCATCAATCTCTGTTGTGGATCCTTCCTCCAGCAGGCCCTATAGGTCCTCCTTCCCCCTTAACTCCCTCCACCTCTTTCACTTCCTCTTCCTTCCATCTTTCCCTCTCCCTCCTCAGTCCAAGCTAAGAATAACCTCATGTCTTTGTCTGGTCTTTCCTACACAACTTAACCAGTTTATTGGGTACACCTAAAGCGTCAAATTTAGCAAAAAGGTTAGCTCACAATCTTCAGTATTTAACTCCCAAACAACCTTTATGATGTCCATCTTGGTACACAGCAGTAGGACATAGTTGGTTTTCATGCTTTCGTGCTTTCCACTCTGTTGTGATGTGAATAAACAACACTAACAATCTACAGCCTTGCAAGTGGCTCCATGAGGCTACACTTTCTTCTTTAAGTCGTTTCTTCTATACTTTATCTCTCTTCCTTTCATCACCACCATCCCTCTACGCCGCCACCTTCCGATCCCTCAGATCACCTCCTCTCTCCTCATTCTTCTACCTTTCCTATCTCGCTCCTCCATCTCTTGTTTGAAGTTAGAAGGTTGGATTGGGTGACAGATCTCTTAAAGACTTTCAACTCCAAAGGACTTGAGGCAACGACTCCCACAGTCAGGTTCTAATGGAGAGACAGGAGGAGAAGAAAAGACGCCGAATAAACTGCAGAGAGAAAAAGAGAGTGAGATAGAGGGAGGCAGACAGCAATTTTGTTTTCTTCTCGCCATCGAGTGCCCCAAGAGATGATGGAGGATCTTTGATGTGTGATGTTTCCGTTCTCTACCTCTCTCACTCTCTCTTGCGCTTTCTTTTCTTTTGTCCTCTGGTTGTTTCACGCCCTCCCTCTCCTTTGTTTGTGTGGTTATTTATTTCATTCGTTCCTTCCGTCTGTCAATTTGCATCAGGCGGAGAGGCAGAAGAGTGGAGGGATTGGGGAATAGAAAACTTTTTGCTTTGCTTTCATAAGCAAGGCTGAACTTTAACTTTGGAGCTTTGAAGTTTTTGAAGTTGACACTTAATGGTGCTGGATTGATGTCTGTGCATTCATGTATGCATGACTGTTTGTGGGTAGGTGTTATTACAAGTGGTGTATCCTTGTGGAATCGCTGTCTTGCTCTTTCTCACACAAACGCACACCCCCGCGTACACATGTACACACACACTCACACACTTTTTTTCCAGGAGTGTTTAGCTTTGAGCTTGTGGCATGGTGGATGGATCTCTGAGTTATTTCCAGTCCGTAGGTTTTTGTAATGGACACTGATTCCACCCCCTTCACACACTCTCCGTCTGTGTCCAGCTGGCGTCTTCCCATGCATATCAGTGCACCTGTTCTCTCGAGCTATAATCATTTTTTCTGACAAGATGCCGAACTTTTGTGCCACTTCCATCAACTGCACTAAACTTCATTGTAGCCTGAAAGTTAACCCTCTCTATCCATGTGTCCGGTGCACAAAATGGATCTCGCGCAGTAGATAATACGGAGCCCCCAAAGTCCCTGACAGCGGACATGAAGCAAGTTAAGCTGATATACTAAATGGATTTCACTCCAATCCACAATTATATACGGTGGAGATAGTGAAATCGGAGACTGAGGAGCCACAGGACAGAATAAAACTAAAGGGAGGACACTATTTTATTACTGCTGCATCTTAAAACGTGTTTTACAAAGTTATAGCCAAGGACAAAGCAGTCCATTTTAGTAAACAGCCGCTGAAACAGAGATCAGTACTGCAGCGCTGGCTGGTGGCACTGAAGAGAAAGAGCCCTCCAATGACTCAAACTACAGCCGACTCTGTCTCCCCATCTCCCGTCCTGGGCTGCAGAACACAGCTAAATAAGAAGAAAAGAGAAAATACAGGCAGCGATGGGGGATCTCTGCAGAAACAGACGCTACCACTCACTTCTAGTGGGTCAAAAGTGACGATTGAGACGGATTAGTTTCAGTCTATACATATTGTTTTGGAAAATTCTTGCATATCGTACCTTTAATTTTTAAGTCTGTGTCATACTTTGTCAATCAAGTCTACTCAGGAGGGTAGAGCTATTAAGAAAAGCAGTACATCAATGACAGCTAACATTAGACGCTGCCTTGAATAAATATCTCATTTCCACACTAACTGTGTCAAAGGCTCATTGGGGGGGTGTTAGCAATGCGACTTAGCTGAGCCTAAACTGAGACTATGTCAAACACCGCAAATTTACATCAGAGCAGCTTAACACTAAGATTACTGGTATCCAAATTGCTTTTCATATACCCATGTCAGTCTTCCCCTATAGCCAAAAGCTCTATCTCTGCTTTACAAAGTAGTATTGACATGTGTACTGTATCTACGTAATCCTCCTCCCTCCTTCTATTCCCTGAGAGAGAGATCTCCAACTGGCATCCCAGCCCGGCAGACACAACCTCCTCTTGGGCGAGAGCGCTTTGCCGTCTCCCTTTTGAAGCCTGCGTGAGGAAGTCACCCACTAGGCACTTAGATCCCATATGAGCCTGAGCTCTCTTTGAAATACTGAACAGCAAAAAACAGGGGAGAAGCGGTAGAGCATTGGAGGGGACAGTCTGCATGTGTAAATGTCAGAGGGATTAGTGTGTGTGCATGCGAATATTTTACACTCATATGAGTAATGAGAAAAAAAAATCTACGAGATCCAGATAATGCAACGATTAAGAGCAAGGGTGCATTCAATATGCATCCTGGAGACACAACTAAACAACATGTAAACACAAATCATAGGAACTGCAGGTTCACGGCTCCCTTGTGTACGTGTTTATGGATGTCCTGACATCCTAACCAGCCAATCAAAGTCAATCCCATCAGCATCAATCACATCTGCAGCACCATCAAATCCACGATTATCCCCCATTGATTCTGAGCACCGACTCAGCACATCGACATGCTGCATATGTGTTAGGCAGCTGTGCGGAATGATCACCAATAGGCCAGATGTTGCAGCTCGCACCTCAATAGCAGCGAGAATGAACCGGATTGATTAGCGCCCCCATCTGCTGCGCTAGCACGGTGTTAATAAGCAGGCTGTGGAGCGTTCTTCATTAGAGAGGGAGGTTACCTGAGGCTAAGTGTTCAAAGGCTGTCCCAGGTAATATCAGAGGAGCTGAGCGGGAGAGGTGAAGTACTGTATGGCCCGATGAGTGCCGGCACTGCCGAGGTAAAGCATAGCCTAAAGCGGAGGAAGAGGAAGGAGAGAAGGAAATACTAAGAGACAGACAGACAGGCCCAAGGGGGCTCGTACAAATAAATTAAAATGCACAGCAAGGCAGGGTAAATGGTGAAGCACGCTGAAGAGTGGCACAGTCAAGCATTTTTTCGGAAGAGGTAAAACAGGTAATGCATTTCAGTGAGCGCTAAGCACAGGGGGAAACCCTTCTGCTTTAAAACTTCACATGCCAAGAATTAATGTAAAAGCACTGCTGTTTTTTTTCACAATATATCACAAGGTGCAATAGAACAAGTCATCCCTCCCAACTGAGACAACATACTGCACCATATATCCTCATCATTGGCATAAAGACGACAATGCGTTTGATTTAATAATGCCACTTTGCGTGATTTCTGGGTAAGTTAAAAATAATAAAGAACACTATCTATCATAGTGGTCTGCCAAAAAAGTTCCCAAGTGCACCGTTAACACATTTCTATGATACAATGAGAAGCATTAAAGGACCAGTGTGGTACAATCAGGGGGATCGATTGGTAGAAGTGGAATATAATATTGATAAGTATGTTTTCTTTAGTGTGAAATCACCTGAAAATAAGAATCATTGTGTTTTTGTTACCTTAGAATGAGCCGTTTATATCTACATAGGGAGCGGGTCCTCTCTTCACAGACGTGGTTGCTATGTTTCTACGGTAGCCCAGAACGGACAAATCACTGTGTTAACTTTTCCTGCTTTGGCCGCAGTCAATAACATTACTCTCTCCGGAGTTAACCCTCGTTACTCCACTCATGTGCTGGGAAACAAAACACAGGACACCTCTGTTGATTTCGAGGACCAAACTGCAACTTCCAATGTATATTCACTTGATATTCTCAAAGCTAAACTCTGTCCTCTGGGTTAGGGTTAGGGTTAGAGGGTTAGGGTTAGGGTTAGGGTTAGAGGGTTAGGGTTAGGGTTAGGGTTAGGGTGGTTAGAGTTAGGGTTAGGGGGTTAGGGTTAGGGTTAGGGTTAGGGTTAGGGTTAGGGTTAGGGTTAGGGGTTAGGGTTAGGGTTAGGGTTAGGGTTACTTAGCTCACTTGTTCGCTCACAACATCACACAGATTCGCCGCCGCTCTCTCTCAACAACTCGCTCTAGAGTCGGCCATTCGCGTTTTCACGTCGGCCACCGTGGTTCTTCTACATGCAACCGCACCACTAGATGCTGCCAGATGTTACACACTGGTCCTTTAAAAGAGGAATAACAGAGCTAAGAATAAGGGAGCCATGTCCAGGGGAAAAAAACATCAATCCACCAGTGGAGTGTGTGTATGTGTTTTCCCATTTGTCAAAGTGTGGGCTTGCTGTTATGCTGGTGTGCGAGTGTGTGTGTGTGTTTGTTTTTGTAAAATTTTACGAGTGATGGAGAGCACTCCTACCAAGATAGGACAAAAACTTCTTGTTTTCACAGTCCACAAATTGGTTGTCCAATGCGAGGAAACAGAAACATCTTTCAAAAGATTGGTACCAAAACATTGTTTTCTCAAGGAGGAGGACCAAAAGGTTTTTTTAAAATAGTTTTATTGTCAGTCTTTGTTGTTCTTTTTGTGCAATCTAAAGACTGTTTTACCTTCCCTCTATAAGGAGTTCCTTGATTGTTTCTTTTTTGATGCAATGACACCACACCACAGACAAACTTTAAGATATTAATGGTGCTATTAGATGAAATTTAACCGACGGCTGGCTGGCTGTAGCTTCATATGTGGTGTACAGACATGAGAGTGGTGTTAATCTTCCAATCTAACTTTCGGCAAGACAGCGAATAATTGTGTTTCCCAAAGTGTTAAACTATATCTTTAAAAGTGGATAACCACAGCAGCCTGGTGTTATATAGTATTTAAGACTTTCTGAGCTCTGAATATTTATGACGCTCCCCCTCTCTCCTTTTCTCTCTCTCTGACAGATCTGTGACAAGGAGTGGCATTACTACGTCATCAACGTAGAGTTCCCAGTGGTGACGCTCTATGTGGACGGAGTGACCTACGACCCCTACCTGGTGACTGACGACTGGCCCATCCACCCCTCACAGATTGACGTGCAGCTCACAGTCGGTGCCTGCTGGCAAGGTGAGTGCTGATGATGCTGATGATGCTGATGATGCCGTTGGGGATAGAGGTGGTGATGATGGTGATAATGAAACAGTGAAAAGCCTGTGACTGTGAATTTGAATAATATTTTCTGAAGTATTATTACCAAGGGACTCATTAGCCGTGTTTCCATTCGTATATTTTTATGCACATTATAAAAGCTGTATGGAAACGGCATCGTTTGATCAAACCCACTCATTTGCAAAACAAAGTTTTTACGCTCGCTTGAGGTGGTGTTTAACTGTGTCGAAAAAGAGTTGATGTACTAAACGAGCTATGGAAACGCATTTTCCGAATAAATTCTGATGTAGCGAACATTTAACTCACATGACTGATCAGCTGTTTACACTGTCGGCGTCTTCTCAGATATTCCCATGCCAGATTCCTTTGTGAATGTTGTCTCCGGACAGCATGAAATATGGCCAATACTGACTGACGTGAAAGAACAATTGCAGCTTGCCCAACAGAAAAAAAATTCCTGAAGACCTCTCTCCAATTTTCTCTCATAGTTTCTAATTTGCAAACTCTACTTCTTCTACTCTGTTTTTTAGTAATGCAGTGTAATTTGTTCGTGTCCTGTGTGAAACCAGAAGGCAACTTTGATTTATTTGTCACGTAACTTCCTTACTTATGTTACGCCACTTCCAGAGTTATTTTACCCCAAATCACGATCTTTTTATAAACCTAACTAAGTCGTTTTGTTGCCTAAACCTAACCAAGTTCTATCCTGTGAAGTCCGAAGTTTATTTTGAAAAGACTGGAGCGGAAATTGACACATGCATCACAAAATGAGGAATCATTTTTCGTAAGATATCGTAGGAACCGCAGTATGAGGATACAATGCAAGCCTATAGTGCCAACTTCTGACCAAACTATGCTGTAGTTGAGTTTATTCGCTTCAAACCAATTGATAGAAATGCCTGATCCGCCTTTATTTTTTTTGCCACATTTCAAAAGTTTGCTTAAAATTCGCTTGAATTGAGTGGATACACGGCTACTGAGTGTTGAACAAGTTCGTTGGTCTTGAACGAACAATGTTATTAAGAGGAGCACTTAGCGTGCCTTTGACAAATGATTGAACCGGTGTGAACGAAGGCGTTCAATTAAACTGTCCTCTAAAGTGATAGCTGCCACTAATTGCACAAGGGTAGAAGAAAGGCCACTTTTTCACACAGTACAGCTTACCGTTGATTTGATAGCCCAAATGAGACTGTTCAGTGATGCTTAGCCTCAGACAAAGATTATCTTTTTGTGCGGGAGCGGGAGCAGGTCATCTTATGTCGCTTTTCATCTGCACCCCTCCTCCTCCACTTCCT
>CAKALG010043211.1:0-13910 GCA_916700815.1 Helicolenus hilgendorfi
GTTGGTGTCGGCGGATCTGAGGTTGCAGGACAACTCATTCTCACTCTCACCCCGTCAAACACCGCCGCTTGGTCAGTGCCCCTTGGCATCGGAGGCTGACACACTTTTGTAGCATTACTTTTGGATGTTTCAGGGACGGTTCAGGGACGGCGTATCAAATGCGCTTGTAACATGCATAGTGTCCTTTCAAAATAAACTTCCATTTCCACAGGAAGTTAGGTTTAGGCAACACAACCGTACAGTTAGGCTTAGTTTGGTCTTGGTTGACGTTAACTTCACTGACTAGCGAGTAACAGGTCTCACGATACTAACGACTCATGTGACTCAGGGGAATGACGATACTAACGATTCAAGTGACTAGGAACTCCTGTGACAAAATAAGTCAACATTACTTTTAGGGACTCTCACGCTATTAATACTACATCAGTTGCTCCAACGGTCGAATCTTTGCGGGTGGCTTTACATTGGAGTTTGTTGAAAGCCTTGTTCGTCACATACTGTTGCTAAAGGGCGCTTCCGGGCATTGGTCTCCGATGCTGAGTATGCCGGTGCAGGAGGTCAGTGAGGTAGGAGGAGGCTTTGTAGGTGATTTCTATTGTAGTATACATTATATATATTATTTAGTGATCCTGGGTGAGACAGTGGAGCGTCTGTGGTGTATAAAATCTGTCTCTGGTTGCTGGTTTGTTGACAGTTTGGGTGTTGAAAGCTGCCGGGCTTCGAGCCAGCAGACTGTTTGAGCTAAACTCTCATTACGTCTCCTTTCTGTAATCATCTGCTCTGCTGACTCAAACATCTGATTTGGACTAAATAATTAGGTGATTTTGAAGGACCGGGATTACCGGCAGCTTTACTTCCTTCTTCTCGTCCTGTGTTTTATCAAAATTAAATCTCTCTCTCTCTCTCTCCCGTCGTCTAATCATCAGAAACCCTGAGAGCCGGTCTGGACTGTGTCGGGCTAGACGCGACCTCTCCAGGCAGTTACATGTACAGACCGCTTTCACTTCCTCAGCAGGAGTCGAGCAGGTTTTTATGTAAACTGACACCAGAGGCAAGACTGAGCACGCTGCCTCCATCAACGTTTCCTCAGATTAAAGGGTGACATAGTGCCCTTGAGCCTCGGAGGTCAGTGTGATTGGCAACAAGGTTCAAACCGTCACTCAAGCCGAGGAGTCAACACTAGAGAGAGACCACTTTACGTACAATGAGCTAATTCAATAATGACTATTTCATATACAGTACATGTTACTTTACACCATATGATTATTAGATGATTTTTGTCATCTAACTGCGCCTGTCTTACACCTAACATATTTAATATTTTTTTTGTGTATAAAGACTGACTCTTTGGGTACTGTATTTTTCAGGGTACATTTTTCCCATATTTTTAGAAAATGTTTTTAAAATCAATATTTACAATGATGCACAAAGCTTGACGAAAATTGATTTAAATATCTTAAAAATATTATAAATGTCTATATTACATTATAGACATTTAGTGATGAAAACCATAACAAATAAACATTACTAAAAAACAAAAACAAATAAACAATTTTGTGTACCTGTTTATATTTATTACATACTCTGATGGTTAAAATTATACACTATATACTGTATATATCATATATAATAACATATAGAGGTTGAAAGGTGTATTTTTTCTCTTTTGATGGATGTTAGGCTAGCAGTTTCCCCCTGTTTCCAGTCTTTCTGCTGAGCTAGGCTAGCAGTTTCCCCTTGCTTCCCGTCTTTGCGCTAAGCTAAGCTATCAGGCCTCACAGAGATCACATCCATCTTCTCGTCTGACTGACAAAATGATAAATTGTGTCCCAAACAGTCGTCCTGTTTCTTCAAATAAAAAACAGTCTTCCAGTGTTTTGGAGACACAGCTGGTTGCCAGCAGATATTTAAGACTTTAATAATTCAGTTCTTTCGTCACCAACATCAGAAGCAACCACCAGAAACAAGACACAGAATCCAGATAAAGAGCTGCACCACCTGCCAACACACCACCTCCACCACATATTGTTGCTCTCCACCTGTCTACACTTGTTCAGGCGGCGTCTTTATTGTCCGGCGACGTCTCAGCGGATCGACAGTGAAAGAGGGATTCACTGCCGGGAGGAGGAAAGGTTAAAAGTATTAGCAGCTCCTTTGTGAGCTCACATGCTGTCAGCGGAGGGATGACTCGGTTGAATGACACAATAATAACACGGTTGGCTTTCAGCCGGGGGGACAGACGAGGACGGTGGGAAGACGTTTGTGAAATGAAGTCACGGTTGTGTTGAGACAAGTCGTGGCGGCGGAGGGCACTGAATCACTCTCATGCAACAACGACAAAAAAGACGACACTTCCCAGAAAATAAGTCACCAGATGAGTTGTTGGGAAAGAGCTTCAACCTGCTGAGAGACGACCTGTCTGTGTTTTAATAGGTCTCACAGCTTCTGTGTCTTCACCACCACCGTCCACAGTGAAATATCAACAACTAGGCTATTTGATGGATTGACATTAAATGTTATATAGATGTTGGTGCTTCCCAGATAAAGAATCCTACTGACTCTAGACGTCCTCTGACCTTTTTTTCCTCTAGTGTGATGCTTTTGAATTGCCTTGTTGCTGAAACGTGCTGTATAATTAAATGGTAAATGGATGGACTTGCATTTATATAGCACTTTTCTAGTCTTCTGACCACTCAAAGCGCTTTACACTACATGTCAGCATTCACCCATTCACTTCACACACACACACACACACACACACACATTCATACACTGATGACAGAGGCTGATGCAAGGTGCCAACCTGCCCATCAGGATCTAAATATTCATTCAAGTGTCTTGCTCAAGGACACTTTGACATGTGGACTGGAGGAGCCGGGGATCGAACCGCCGATTGGTGGACGACCTGCTCTACCTCTGAGCCACAGCCGCCCCAATAACAATAAACAACCCGTTCTCATCCCAACTCGTCACATACTGATGCTTTATCAGACCTCTTGGTGTCACTTTTCAGTCGCAGCAAACACGTGATTGACGTTGTGAATTAAAAAAAAAACACTTGTTTAGGTTTAGGCAACAAAACCACTCTAGTTAGGTTTAGGAAAAAACAACATGTTCTGGCTTAAAACTACGTTTGTACAGTGAAAATTAAAAACTTAACGTTGTGAACAGCGGCCTCCTGGATGAAAGCCGTGTGTTTTTTTTGGACTCATCCACCTCCCCTCCCGCCTGCCTGCCTGGTGTGTCTTTTTTTACTCTTTAAACTACATCACGACACTCCTGGCGCACTTTATCGGAGGGTTTAATATTGACATGGATGGGCTTACATTGTAGTTACTTTAAAGCCTGCTGCATCTCATACAGACACTAAAGGGTGCCTTGTGCGTTGGTATCAGACACCCTGGGAATGAGAACAGGCTGAGCGTGCAGAGATGAGCTGGTATTTTATGAGTTGGTTCATAAAAAATGTTGCCAAATCCTGTCAGAAGTAGGCTATGGCAAACACATCTTTCTTCTCCAGAGCAGCTTTAAGCACAGTAAGTCCTGCTCTTGGAGTGATGCTAAATCAGTTGAGGACACTTAACGGTGCAAATCCCTAAACTGACAGTATTAAATCCTGTGTAAAGAGTAACTAGTTCATCAAAAATGTACCCATTATCTACCAGAGAGGAGTTTGTGCCGTCTGTGTTTACATCATGTCATCATACTGAGGTGATCTGCTCTCACAGATAGGACTCCTGGAAACAGGAAACCCACTCTGTTTACTTTCCCTCAGCCCTTTTAATGCAGACAACCTGCGGAGGGCGAGCTCAGCGCCGCCATCACTCATCAGCTAACTCCTCCCCGAAAAACATTCCTCAGCCTCTTATCTCCCTGTATCGTAAACACAGAGGACCCCCCCACCCATGTGTGGGGGATTCAGAGGTCAGAGGTCGCAGCAGTCAGTTTGTTTTGAAGCAGGTATGCCTCCTGGATGACATCAGCCAGAGGGAGCTGATTGAAAACAGCCGTGCTGCCTTGACCCGCCGCACTCCATCTGATAACAACATGTTTTAGAAAATACAGCAGTATCACTGTGAAATACAGTCACAGTGAGGTAGTTTGTTACAGACAACACAACTGGTCATGTGACTTCTGGGCCACAACCCCCTAAAAAAAGGCAGCTGGTGCGCCACGAGCAAAAATCTAACCAGCCGTTTAACGTCAGTAAATGAGACAACAGAGATAAATCAACAGACGGTTGGTGCTACATGAGCACAAATAAAGGAAGCAGGACAACAAGTAAACGCTACAAGGACGAGAAAAACAAACGCCTCTTTCATCACCTCAAGTTGGGCTTGAATGCTGTTTCAATCTGAACTACAGCTGCGAGATAAATGCAGTGGAGTAGAGGTATGAAGTAACAGAAAATGGAAATACTCGAGTACAAATACCTTAAAACTTGTACTGAAGTACTTACTTTCCGCCATTGTTTGAGGTAAAGATAAATGTGTATGAATACATGACGAAGAAGACGACGACGAAGAAAAAGACGAAGAAAAACAAAACAACGACGCCAAAGAAGACGACGACCACGAAGAAAAAGAAGACGACAAAGAAGAAGACCACGAAGAAGAAGACGATGAAGAAGAAGACAACGACAACGATGAAGAAGAAGAAGAAGAAGACGATGGTCAAGAAGACGGTCAAGAAGACAACGACGACGAAGAAGAAGAAGACGACGACGACGACGAAGACAGTGAAGACGACGACTACGGCAACGAAGAAGAAGACGACGACAACGACAACGATGAAGAGGAAGACAACGACTAAGAAGAAGACTATTGACAAAAACAGGAGGGCTGGGCCTAAAAACACAGATTAATTTCCAGCATTAGCTCTGATAAAGTAGATAAAACATTCAACGTTTCCACTGGATCATCTCTCCAGATTAACTTCATATTACTAACCAGAAAGCTGTAAAGTAAAAGGTTCAGAAAAACGTATAAATATATAAAGATATCTGACTCAACCTCAGGTTGTTACAGTGCTGCTGAAGAACATCGTCTACGATACGATCAACAGAAAAAGAGCTTTTAGTCTCAACCCATGAACCATATGAATATTTCTGAAAGGTGACTTATATGATAATAAACCAAATAAATTGGATTAAATGATAAAATAAAATCACAGGAAACGCGTGCAGCACCGCCGGGATCAAACTAAACGTCCTGCAGAATGAATCACGCTGTCTGATGTGGATGATGGATGTCAAACAGTTGAGCTAAGAGTCCGACGGCCTGCAAGTGTTTTTAGAGTGATGTCACCGGCACTCCTCCAGACTGATGCCATCTGCTGAGTGGACTGAATCACAGCGAGACGCCGCCGCCGCCTCCTCCAGCTGTTATCTGCTTCATGAACCTCTGTTCTCGCTGTGACTCAGAGGTCTCACTGATTACAACACAAACGACGAGGCTCACAGATCCATCACGTATTACAGTCACTTTATGACAAATCAGCTTTCTAGAGAAACTCTGGAGTAAATGGAAAGTCACCAGTTACACTGCGGCAGGATTTCTACATTTACGCCCACAAAGATTCCCACACTTGTCAAGCATCTGATGAAAGAATCTTTGTCTTCAAACTAAATATGTTTCTGATGAGTAAATCTAGACTGGAGGAAAAAACCCAAACCAGACGTTCATAAAATAAGAGAGACATGAGGACGACGTCCACCACAGAAGTCCTAATAAGACAAAAACCAGGGCTGTCAAAGTGACCTCACAAAAAGACAAAAGTCCAGACAAAAAGACAAACACGTTGAGGATTATTTGACAACTTCTACGACGTGTTTGGTGACCAATAGGAGCACAGAGAGCTCTTCAACTGTAGACATGGAGATGAGAGAGAGGACTGATATAACGGATATAACATTTGACACAACGACCGTCTCCAACGTTACAGGATGAGCTCTTATCTCCTCCATTACAAACCACTGCAAAAACAAAAAAAGACAGGACACGTCGCCACCCGAAAAACAAAAGACTGACTCAGGTGACCTTTCACCTCTGACACAGGTCACCGGCACCACTTCCCCTCTCTGTGAAACAGCCTCGGGCACCTCAAACCTCCCAGTCAGTCTCTGGCTGCCTCCATTTATTTTAATACAAAAACAATCACGAGTACTGAGCTGCAAATGGATTATTAATGTTGTCCTTTTGTTTTGATTGTCTCATGTGAGCGGAGTTAAGTCGATTAAAAAAATCCCCCCCAAAACCCTGCGTGACCCAAAACACTCCCGGTAATCCCACTGTTCCCATTAGGACAGACGTGTTTACCACACAAACACTCCTCTTTATCCTTATCTGAAATGCTTCGTTGTTTTCTCCACATCTCAGGAGAAAATTCCTCCTCTGAGTCAGATAAAAAAAAATTAAAAATAAAAGTGTGTTTGTGTTTAAATATTAACCGGAACAGAAACAAACAGAAACCAGAAGCAGATCGATCACATACCTTATCAGGTTTTGTAAACCCTGTTTGCTGGAGTTTCTCCTCACCACAGCGTTGGACATGTTGGCCTCTTTTCTTCTTCTACTACTTCTTATTATTCTTGTCTCCGTCTGGTAGAAACAAACAGATCACACACCGGCCACTTAGAACAACTTTCTCTTCTTCTTCTTCTTCTTCTCCTTCTTCTTCTTCTGTTCAGTTTAGTTTCCACCTCGACACTGACGGCGGCGTTCTGTCCTGCAGTCGCACCGAAGCCCTCAAACTTGAATGTGTGTGTGTGTGTTTCACTGTTAAAGACTCTTCTGGTGGCTTCACACACACCCACACTTTCTAGTTGTATATCACACACAGTTTTCTCCCCTGCAATGCTTGTTGGGAATGTCAGCGGTGTGACTCCCTCCTCTCTTGGAGGCTGGGTTTTTAGTCACTACACCCCAACCCCCCCTCTACACACACACACTCACACACACACACACACACACACACACACACACACCTCGCCCCCCTCCCTCTGTCCTACATGTGGTTTTCATTGAACAGCTCAGAGCGGCGGGGCCCAACATCTTTTTCTTTCTGTGCTGCCTTTCTCTGTTATGTCGGGTCATGTGGTCTCTTCCCTGAGGGGGAATGAAAGACGATACTCCCCCCCCTCAAAAAAAAAAAAAAATCCACTACTGAATCATCCTCGTCTCAACATTTCAATCTCCCTCTGATTGCCAAAGCAGCAGATTATCCAGCGTAGTCGCACAGCAATTTGTGAAATAGCTACGAAATTTTATGTTTTGCCTAAGCCTAACCAAGTCGATGTTTTCCTCGTTGCAAAATACATCTCTAAGATGCATCATCAGTGATACTAAAAGTTGCGCTTGTGAATTTTGATTATGTGCATCAATCTATGTACTGTGTAGTCTGCATGTGGCTACATGCACTGGACCGTGACCCCCGTACAGTATGTGACGGTTTGGAACGAATACACAAACTGTTACAGCCCTACACAATGATACAGGTAAAAGTCCTGCATTCAAAGTTTACTTTTTGTAAAAGTAAAGAAACATCAGTAGTAAGAGTTTGGCTTACAGGTGAATATTTCATCATTTTAGGACTGATACGATTTCCTTCAGAGTCGGGATGTGGTTAGCCTAGCTTAGCATTAAGATTGGAAGCGGATGGGAACAGCTATCCCGGCTCTAAAAGTTAAAAATCCATCAACACCTCTAAAGCTCGCTAACACAACAATATTGGAAATGTGTCTTGAAGACACGGCTTCTGAAATGCTTCCACAGAACATGAAGGACACGGACACAAATTTCACTGATTGTACACTCATTGCAAACTCCGATAAAAACAACACCAACACAACTCTCTTCAACTATTTGTTATTAAGTCAGATTTCTGGACCAAAGAGTTTATTTTACTCCGTGATGGAGGAAGCACTTGGATTCTCTTAAACCCACCGACCATTACAAAGTCATACTGTGCAGCAAAATGTTGCTCAAACTCGCAGAACTTTATTTTAAATTCCAAAAATATCAGATATGTCAAGCTGGGTTTATAAAATAAGGCTCAAAACTTGAAAATATGGAGTCTTGCGTTGTTCCCTGTCCTTTTCTTTTTCTGCTGAACAAACTTGTCTTTCAATTTTAAATGTTTTATTCTGAAATAAAAATCTTCTTTAATCTCGACACACACGTCGATATCCAGCTCGGCTGAATTTGTTTGCTGAGGTCATGAAACCGTCTCTCTGCTCTTCACACAAACAAACTCGGCGTCTTTGTCTTCACCCCCCCCCGAAACGCTCACACAATCAAACACACCACCGTTGCTACGGTAACCCACTCATCACCATTCACCCCTGGAGTGTCGGTAAGTCTTGCTCGGTGGCACGTCAGACAAAAGGGCATTCTGGGAATTCATGGCTTGGACGACCCCTCCACCCCCCCGTCATGCTCGCGCTCATAAAACAGAGCTGTGGTTTCCAACAAACACTGGCTGACCTGAACACAACCTCGACACTCAGACTCTCTAAAACAAACAGAAACGTTAAAGGTAGTAATAAAGTAAAATAAAGTTGTATTATTAAAAAAGAATCGTAACGTTATGAGAAAAAAATGAATATTATGAAAATATAGTCATAATGTTATGAGAATAAAGTCGTAACATGAGAATAAAGTCGTAACGTTAAGAAACTAAAGTCGTTATGTTATGAGAATAAAGTCATAACATTATGAGAACAAATTCGTAACATGAGAATAAAGTCGGAATTTTCTGAGAATAAAGTTGCAACGTTATGAGAATAAAGTCGTAATGTTATTAGAATAAAAACAACATTTTCAGAATAACGTCGTAACATTTTTTTAGAATTAAACGTTTTGAGAATAAAATTGTAACGTCTTCCTACTGTGCTATTTGAAAAGTACATAAAGATGAACATTTTATACACTAAATTATCTATCAGCTAATCAATCATTTTGATATTTGAGATTTGATTAATTAATAATGAAAATAATGATTTGTTGCTGCCCAGAATTCGACAACCTTCGTGCATCACAGACGTTCACAAACATCCCTGTTTTAATGTCGTCCAGCTTCTCTGCTGGAGAACAAAGAGTTCCATCCATCAGCAGAGAAACAACAACTCTCTCCGTCTGTTGGTTCACTCTCAGCTCAAAGCAAACAGCCGGTTTGGTTCCCTGGTTATCTGCTGACGCCAGGTATCGATGGAAAACACTCCCACCTCCATCAGACCACTGCTGTTTAAGATTCAAGTGGCTGAAGCGTCTCTCTCTAATGTCTTTCACTATCAGAGGCTCTTTCCACAGCTGTATTTACAGAGTTAAACTCACAGGAAGCCTTTTAGATTTTAACGAGAGACAATCAGTCCTACGCTTTTTTATTCTTGTGATCACATGATGTGTTTTGTAATTTTGACATGAGAAGTTTGTCCTTTAAATCACAATGTAAAGGTTTCAGTCTGCTTCAAACAAACTAGTTAGATAATGTGTTGTTGGTAGAAAGTATATTTAATAAAGTACTTATGTATTCACATTACCTGCTACTTTATACTTCTAATCTACTACATTTCAGAGGAAACATACAGCTGTAGCTACTAATTACATCCCAGATTAATATAAAACACACATGATACGTTTATAAGATATAACAGTAAAATGCTGCTCTAACATTGATACTTCAGTATTAATAATGTCTTATGTAGCTGCAACCTGGTCTCACGTAAAGACGTATAAATACCACAACGTTACACAGACATCTGGTCATGAGTACGCATTTTAGCTATTTCACGTGTCTTTTGTACGCTGTTTTTGTGTGTCATTTGTATGCCACGTGAATGTCTGCAGTTAGATTTAGGCAAGAAAACCACGTAGTTAGGTTAAGGGAAAACGTCATGGTTGGGCTTAAAACAGACTGTTACAGTGAGTGAATGAGTCCTAAAACCCCTAAATGAGTTAGCATTTTAGCACTTCCAGTTCCCTCGTCTGGAAGTCAATGGGCTTTTAGTCAGATGCCTGAAATAAGGTGTGTGGTTAACACAAGCTGAAGAGATTTAACGTTGTGTTCTACGACATAAAATACGTCAGTGACAAAACAAAACAAAACAAAACAACGGTCTTGAACACGGGTCTCCTGGTTAAAAGTCTGCTGTTTGTTGAACACGCCCACCATAAGTGATTTTTCTCTTTTTATACTACGTCACTAACTCTTACTGTAAACACGGATGCATTTACATTGCAATCAGGCAGTATGAGCCAAGTATACTTCAGTATACTTTTGTTAAGTATATCTGAATGTATGATATTTAAAGCTTAAAATAAGTGTACTAATAGCACACCTGAATAAACTTATTTTTGGTAAGTGGAGTCTGTTTTGCTTGTTTGTCTGCAGCAGGATTAAAGCTCCAGGTCCTCAGGAACAAAAGCTCATTGCTGCAGATCTCCTCCCTCGCTCTGTTGATCCATCAGGGGGCTCAGGGAGCGTTGACCTCCTACCAGACTCTGTTCCTGCCTCTCAGAGCTGCTCTCATCACCTCCCACTCAGAGAGGCTCCTCTCAGGGCTCAGAGATCTCCTCGCCTGACACCGAGAGCCCGACAACACCAGCTCCCCCCCACCCGATGAGGATGAGTTTACACGCTGGAATCCAGTCACAAGTTATTCGAGAGTAGGAATTAAGCCGTCAGCAGCAGCTATGGAAGTGATATTACAAAGATGCCACATCTGTCGGGTTAGAGTGGTGTATCTTCAAAGCTGGGAAAAAGCAGCAACATCCAAGTGAACATTTCATCAGAATTTCTCGAGAGCTGCCTTTCTGTATCGGAGGGAAAAACATAAAATGACGACAAACTTTGTGCTGACGGTCCCGTGATCCCATATGGAGGGGTTAAGTGTGTACCTGCTTGTAGAGGTCAGAGGTCAAGAGGTTTTCCAGGCTAGTCATTGTGGGGCCAGCCCGTTCTCATTCCCATGGCGTTAAATACTGACGCTTTGTCACGCCCCACTGCATGTGATGCCTCTTTCAACTTACTACAATGTAAACCATCCATGGCGGCAGTAAACGCTCAGAGAAAGTGGTCGGGGAGTGTGCTGACGTAGGTTAAAGAGCGAAAGAGAGACACTAAGGCGGGCGGGAGGGTTCAACTAACACAAAAACATGTGACAATCGTCACTAACATAACTTACAAAGCAAAACACCGGTCAACAGCGGTCTTGAACACGAGGGTTTATGGTTAAAAGTTTGGTGTTTGTTCTAAACGCCTAGCACACGATGGCATTTCAACGCCTTTTGGTGCGAACGGGCTGATTATTCTGTAACAACGATCCTCTCACTGATTCACTGTAACACCAAACTGAGGTGATGGTGGGAATTGAACCCTCAACCCTGTCAGAGGACCACACAAGGTCTCATTGTGCCGCTGAGTATCAGGAGAGATTCAGTTTCAGGTCCTTCAGGTGAATAAAACGTGGGAAAAGAAGCTGACAAGGGGAAAGATGATCTGAAGAGAGATGTGATGAAGACCAACGTGGCTGTTTACTGTAAATACAACGACATCAACTAGCGGTGTTACGCTGCTGATGTTCCTGAAGGCTTTTCTTCAGGAACACGATCGCTTTGTTGTTTTCTGCCTGCGGTTGTAAATAAAGACAGTCTCCATGACAACACACATCTGCTGACACCAGACTCAGTGTTAATCCTTTGTCATCTGTATGTGCAGTTTATAAATACCCTAAAAGTCATAAATCCTTAAATATTGGCAAAAATCAGTGGTGGAAGAAGAACTCACATCTTTTACCTGAATATAAGTACTGCTGAGTCAAGTATCAGTCAAGTAACAAAAGTAAAAGTACTCATTATTCATATGCACATATATACATATATATATGCACATATATACATATATATATATATATATATATATATATGCACACACATATATATATACTGGAAAAACAAAGTTTGGAAACTTGTGTTTGATGGATTATTTCTCTGTTGTTACAATGCTAATTGTCATTGTATTTTACATCGTTGGAAAACCTGTTTATTTACATTCACAATGATGTCTAACTTGTAAGGATCATGCATTTGTGGGATGAGCAGCACAGCTGAATATGTGGGTAGCGCCCAAGAAAAATTTGCCAAAATGCTCTAAACAGTGTATTCTCATAAGGCTACCAGGAAGCCTGCAATGACTGCCCTTCACCGTCAGGCCCGTTTGCGCTTGTGTCGACAACACAGACAATGGAACCTGAACATGTGGGGGAATGTCATGTTCAGTGATGAGTCCAGGTTCTGTCTGCGAAAGTTGGATGGCAGGGTCAAAGTATGGAGACGACGCAGAGAACGCTATGCTGATTGTTGAACCGATCGAGTAACAGCTTTTGGTGGGGGCAGTGTCACGGTGTGGCGATCCCATATCTCCACAATCTGGCACCTAACTTCATCCTCCAAGATGACAACGCTCGCCCCCACAGAGCCAGGGTGATCACAGACTACCTCCACAATGTGGGAGTAGAGAGAATAGAACGGCCTGCCAAGAGTACAGACCTCAACCCAATTCAACACTTGTGGGATCAGCTTGGGCGTGCTGTACGTGTTAGAGTGACCAATACAACCACACTGGATGACCTGCAACGAATCCTGGTTGAGGAATGGAACGCCATCCCACAGCAACGTGTGACCGGGTTGGTGACCAGCATGAGGAGGAGGTGCCAGGCTGTTGTGGCTGCGTATGGATCTTCCACCTGCTACTGAGGCTCCTGACGGTGTATTAAATGAATAAAGTGTAAAATTGCCAATATGTCTTGTTTGTTCCTTGTAACTGAAAGAGAGTTCAATCATCCAATCCACCAAACAACTCAAAACAAGAGTCAATACCAACAGGAGAATACACTGTTTACCATTGACAGAGCATTTTGGCAAATTTTTCTTGGGCGCTACCCACACAATCAGCTGTGCTGCTCATCCCACAAATGCATGATCCTTACAAATTGGACATCATTGCGAAGGTAAATAAACAGGCTTTCCAACGATGTAAAATACAATGACCATTAGCATTGGAACAACAGAGAAATAATCCACCAAACACAAGTTTCCAAACTTTGTTTTCCCAGTTTATATACCACTACTACGCTTGCAGGGTAAATATATGCCACTGCTACCCTGACAGGGTAAATATATACCACTACTACCCCCACAGCTACCCCTATAGGGCCATAATTAATGTTATTAATTACATGTGTGTTTACCCTGCAATGACATGTCAACATGGCTGCTGTGAAAAGTGTGTATTACACCCACACCTACCCCCTCCGGGGTAAATGACTACCCCAACTGCCCCCTCTGCATTGAGCTCCACTATAGAAGGTAATGTAATCCTGCCATCTTGTGGATAAGCTATTATTAACACCAACTTCTATCAGCTCAACACAAGGAAGCAAACTCTGCTGTGAGTCCGCTAGTTGGCCTATAAAGTGCCAGAAAAAAGTAAAAAATGTCACAACTTCCTGAGGTCATTAAATATCCAAAACCCAGAGATATTATAATGATATAAAAAACACTTTGTTAATCCAGTTATCAAAATCGTTTATGGTTAATTTTCTCCCAATCAAATTAATTGTTTCAGATAGACATGATAGATTGACTTTTTAAAATTAGATGTTGTCACTACCGGTCCGAGGCAGCGGTGAGGAGAGCAGCAGTAGGCCGATGACCCGCTGTACGCAGCAGGGGATGAAGACTGGAGTTAATAAGCAGAAGCAGCTAGCTAGCTAGCTAACATATAGTCATGCATCTTGTCCCCATGATGACACACATTGAGTGACAGACCCATCATTTGCATAATGAGGCAGAAATGCATAAAGAAATGTAAAAAGAAAAGAATACAAAAAATAAATAAGTTTGGGGGAATAA
>CAKALG010043212.1:8586-21302 GCA_916700815.1 Helicolenus hilgendorfi
ATGATGCAGCTATGCCAAAATAAGAGAGCCTCCTCCCCTTTGGCAGAAGGAGATAGTTCCCATCTACTCAAAATCTAGCATCATCTGACCAGCTAGTACTTCCCTAGTATGTCCTTTCTTTAGTTATCAGTGTTGCTCTAACTACTTGTGTCCATGTTGCCCTGAATCTGGGTGATGTCATTTTGCATTAGTGTCATCCTTGGCCCCGCCATCATCCGGCTCATCCAGATATGGAGATGGAAGGAGGTGGGTCGGACAGATGATGGATTGATGGATGGAGGCAGGGTGGCGGTCGAGGGCAGCTTATAGCTCGGGTGATGGTGTAAAGAGATAGTGCATGTGTGTGTTGTTTAGTTTGGGGGGTTGATGTGTAATGGGTGTTAAAGCCTAAACAAGCTTTGGAGCTTGACTGCCATTCCCACGGGTGTATGGGTGGAATCCCATCAATCCCATCCCCCAGTTGCACAAATACACACATGGGCACAAACACATTAGGTTAAGGGTTAACCCCCTCGCTCCTGGTTGTATTGTTACTATGGAGATGAGGGTGAGATGTCACTGGTCACTGGTCAAGCCATTACATTTCAGACGGACAAATGGTGGCATATTCTAAGGTTGAAATTGAAACATGGCACCATGAACATGCCATGGCAACATGTAGATATGTCATCACATTTTACACATTTAAAGTCACTCAGAGATTAAAAATCATCATATATATATCCTTGGCGTTTGTTTTGACTTGTGTACTGTACTTATGTGGTCAAAATTACAAATACCAAAGAGAAGAATTATAAGTTTTAGTATTTCTCTGCAACAATAGCTGCCCCTAGATATGTGTTCCCCATGTGCCATGAATTTGACATCTGTACTCTGATTGTAATATGATTGGTTGATAAATAGATATTCAAAATATCACTTAAATTCCAACAGCCACAAAGCCATTTAACCAGCCTGGGGCCGACAATGTTAGCCGCTGCTACATAACATCTAGTAGCTGGCCTCTCGGTGCTAACGTTAGCAGCCAGGCTAGCTAGTTTCCACTCTCTGAGTGAAGTACAGCACTAGATATGTGTTCTCCATGTGCCATGAATTTGACATCTGTACTCTGATTGTAATATGATTGGTTGATAAATAGATATTCAAAATATCACTTAAATTCCACACAGTCATTTAACCAGCCTGGGGCCGACAATGTTAGCCGCTGCTACATAGCATCTAGTAGGAATCGGTGCTAACGTTAGCAGCCAGGCTAGCTAGTTTCCACTCTCTGAGTGGAATACAGCACAATAGGTCTTCCTAAATGTATCATAAGTATTGCATCCCCAGATTCGTCCCAATACACAGCCCTACTCATTAAGAGTAACTGGATGAGGTGCAACAGTAGAATTAGCTTCACGTTGTACTGTAGGTCACCAGTGTTACCAACTAAAATGAATGTTTTTAGGTAAGCAGTTTCTTAGACAACAGAGGAAGCAATGATGCGTGCCATGTTGTGTAAAGCAACAACTTCATAATTAGTGCACCATCTAGAATCCCGTCCAACGTGGGTGGGCGTTCATATGCCGCTTTCTGGTGGGAAAGTCACAGCTCCTGCGCTGGCATCACATTACATGTTTTCTGGCTAATGAAACCAGCACCATTCAGACCCAACCAGAGTTACCCCCTGCTGCCATCTGGGACTCTGCCATCTGGGTCAATGTGTAAAATTACCCCAAGCAGCTTTAAACAGTCTTCTACAGTACAGGGAAAAGTGTTACGAGTCATAGTTTGTGACTCCAGGTAGTTTTACTTTGGTGTTGAGAGTCTGCTGACTCCTCCGGCAGCATGCGACGTAATGTGCGTGTCTGTTGTAATAACAGATGAGGTTCCACTGGTGATGTGCTTGAAGAAGTGGAACGGTTCTCTTGGGGGGAAAGATTCGTGGAAACACACTGTGGTTTCTCCAGGTGTCAGGCAGTGCAGGTGTGTGTGTATGCCTGTGTGGTAATACGTTACAGTTCCTTCCTGTCTTGTTGCAGAAATGCCTCCTCAATCCTCCACCTCCACCTACTCCTCCTCATCTTTCTCTGTAATGGAGAGATGTTGAAATGCACCCACCACCCACTTTAGACTTGGCAGGAAACAGAGTCTTGGCTAGAGTAGAGAAGAGAGATCAGTGTACATATACACACACACTCAAAGACACATACACAGATACACACACATCTGAAGAGAATTTGGAAACATGGCAGCAAATACAGGTCTTCCTCTTCATCGACCTGCTGTTCATTCTCACAGCTCTCAACTTCAATTCATCACCGGCAGTGTTTATGGATCTTTGTGGAGTCATTCTTTTCCCCTCTTTTTTACTTTGCCCGAAGGAACTGAATGAACTTTCCAAGTTAGTTCAGTCCCTCCTAAAGGATTTTTTCTGTAATAAATTGCTCTCTGAAATGTGTTAATTGCACTTTTCAAACTATACTTAGTATAGAAAAGGTCATCAAAGACTCCAAAAACAAAATCCCAAAACAAAGCAAACTAAATATTTCACATGCCATGTCATGCAGATTCAAAGTTCAAAGCACAATAATAAAGCAAATTTTTAACACCTCTAATTTCTTTAATGCAATCGATCTTCCGGAGGTTGTAGCGGGCTCAGTTTTAAAGCTAGTTTAAAGATAGTGGCATCATATGAAACTAGAAAACCATAAGGAACCCATTAGTGTGAGCTTGTCATGAAGGAGGTTAATGCTCTGAACTTTTGGCCATGAACTGTCATGGCTATTTTCAAAGGGGTGAAAATGGGTTCAATGGGTACACACGAGTCTCCCCTTTACAGACATGCCCACTTTATGATAATCACATGCGGTTTTGGTCATGTCATAGTCAAGTCAGCACACTGACACACTGACAGCTGTTGTTGCCTGTTGGGTTTGAGTTTGCCATGTTACGATTTGAGCATATGTTTTTATGCTAAATGCAGTACCCGTGAGGGTTTCTGGACAATATTTGTCATTATTTTGTGTCATTAATTGATTTACAATAATGAATATACAGTATAGGTACATACATTTGTATAAAGCAAGCATATTTGCTCATATCCCCATGTTGATATGAGTATTAACTACTTGACAAATCTCCCTTTAAGGTACGTTTTGAAAAGATACAAAATTTGATTAATTTGCAATTAAATATTTTTAATCGATTGACAGCCCTGATATATAAATTCAATAAGAATATTAGTCCAGGTGTTAAAATGTGCTTAATATGATGTCTACACAAACATACCAAGCATGTAAGATCTATAATAGGAGCAGGAGCATGAACATTACAGGAATATTATTGCAGTACTCGTGGACTAACATGGCCACCATAAACTGAGTGAGTATGACTCAGAACAAATTGTGATTGCAGGAATATAGTTGTCGTATTTTTTCTCTCCACTGAGGATAAGTGCGACATTCTTCTGAAATGTGTGCTGCATGCATATGAATTTTTGGGGGTCAGATAAGAACATTTCAGGTTATTTCGGGACACACTCTGATCCACAGTGTTCATGGCTGCAGTACAACTGTGATCAGCTTTCCACTCTGACGTCTGTGTCCAATCATCCACTGCTGGCTGTGTGTGTGTGTGTGTGTGTGTGTGTGTGTGTGTGTGTGTGTGTGTGTGTGTGTGTGTGTGTGTGTGTGTGTGTGTGTATTTTGTTTATGCATAAATGCTACGTGTGCATATTTGAATTGGCATATGCATGTTGGCGTGGTGTTTGGTGGCGGTTTGTATGTGTACTTTGAAATGAATGCGCTATGTGTGTTTATCATGTATATGTGCGTATAAATCATCATGTGCATGTGTGTGTTGTTTGGCTGCTTCATGTTTTTAAGAGGAATTTCTCAAAGTTTATAGTGTTGGACTTGAGGTTTTAGAATGAGGATAGTGTGTGTGTTTGTAAGGGGTGTGTAGTGGGTCATGGTAGTATGTTAGAAGGAAAAGGGAGTGTGCAGGGAAAATTGGAAGGAAAACGCAAAAAGCCTAGAGGCAGTTATGTAGAGCATTTTTGGCTTGGGGTCTGGTGTGTGTATGCATGTGTGTGTATAAGAGGGATCTGGCAGTTTTCTCCCTCCAGGACAGGGATTATGTAAGCAGAGCAAAGCGAGGTCAAATACCACCCTCTGTCCGTGTGTGATTTTTTTTTTTGTTATACTGGGAACAATGGAAACACTGGGACAATCAAACTCCTCTGCTCTTAAATGTGAAAAGCTTTACTCTCCAGAGGCACTAAGCCAACTGTCAATTTCTCAGGAACTTGATATTATACAGCTACTAAATATCTGACCTATGACCTGTTTAGTCTTGCTGTTACTATTACTGTAAGTGTCACTTTAAGAAACAGAGAGAGAGAGAAGTAGAGAGGAAGATGATGAGGGAGAAGATGATGAGACATATCAACAGAGACACGTTGCCACGGCAACATACACAGACCAGTCTGGAGCTCAAATGTACATCACTACATAAATCTACTCTCTTCATGAAAAAGAGGTACGGGTTTGATGTTTAGCACCATGTTTGTGTTTGCGCCCCGTCTCCTAAAAATGATGTTCCCTTACAAATAAACGGCATTCTCAATTATGTACGTTTCGAGAGAAACATATTTTGTCACGGACTACGTTTGTCTTTGAAGTATGACAAATACATTTGTAATGACAGTCCGTGGAAGGCCGCAGCAAGTGACGTATTATAATGAGTGATGTGCAGAGTGGGTGAAGTAGAATATCGAGCAACTGTTAATGAAAGTTACCTGGCATCATGACATCATTGAAAATGACGTGGTATAAAAACGTTATTGAAAGTTATGTGGTATAATAACGAGTATAACAAGCGACAAAGTCCAGATGGGTCAAGCAAACACAGGACTTTCCCCCAGGAGGCCGCCGTTCGTGTCCTGTGTGAAGCATCACTGGTTTTTGTTGCCTATACCTAAACAAAATAGTTTGGTTTTGTTTCAATGTCAGTCATTTTAAGCCAAACCACGGTGCTTTTTTACTAAACCTAAACCAAGTATTTTTTTTGCCTATACTTAACTGAGGAGTTTTGTTGCATATACAGTATTTGTTTTGTTTCATTTTATAACGTTAACCACATGTTTAAAACTGTTTAAAACTGTTTAAAACTGTGACTGTAATCCGGGAGAAAATATGTTTCCCTTGAAACATAATTGAGAATGCAGTTTAGTTGTATGAAATGTGATTTTGTAGGAGACAAGGTTGTAGTGAAGGCTTCCTGACATCCTGTATTCAGGCTACAAATTATGAAAAAATGTACAAATGATCCACGTCGTGTCTGCCAACGTCCATTAGCTGTTGTAAAATCACTGTAAGTTATGGCATTTCGTGGCTTATCACTTACGTAAGTAAAGGCTGGAAAAGGCTGCCAGTCTCCTTGGTGATGGTCTTATTTGTTTCCAGTTATTGCAGTCAAATACCACATCTAATCTGTTAATGATTTGTATAGATGCACAACACAATGTTACTGTAGTTAAACTGTAATCTTTCAAATTTGAACCACAAGAACCATGTCAGAATTAATATGCAGTGATACACTGAAGAAACCAAAAGGCAATGAGGCCCAACACTTACATTTTGGGTAGACTGTGTGAATTTTTTCTCTTGAAGAACACATTCACTCATGCTGTGTAAGCAGCTACTTTGTGCTCCAGTGAAAATATAACTATTTCAGTGCTATTCATGTGCTATTCATGTTCAGAAACAGCTTGTCACTTCCTTACTCAGTGAATGCCTACATGTACCAGTATGTGTGCACTTCTCAAGGGGAAACTCTGAAAAGGAGCCCAGTGTGAGGAGAAAACATGTTTTGCTGGCTGTTAGTGTACGGTGCTTATCACATCCACCTGTGATAACACTTTATACTCAACTACGTTATGTGTAGGCGTCACATGTACCAGTACAATACACAACAACTACTGCCAATGGTGGCAAATGGAAGCAGTTATACAAACACTGTTTGCTGCTGGTGACTCACTTTTCATCAACCTGAACCTTTACTTCTCTTTGCTGCAATATCATCCAATATGGACTCATAGGAATTCACTGTGTTAACTGTTGATGGAATTGTATCGTAATATTATGATCATAATGTAGTGTGTTTAATTTTTTTTTGTACTGTAAATATGCCATATTGTGATATTCATCAAATACAGACATCAGAAAGATCTCCTCATTTAAAGTGTAAATCAGATAATAAACAGAGCATTTGCAGGCATTTTGGACTTAATAAGTGTGCTACCACGCAATATATATATCAACAACTTTGTGACTTTCTGTGGGTGAAGCAGTTTCAAGACTGCATAAAGAGTAATGATGGAAACGAATCATATACACACACCACTTTATCAACTCACTCAGAAGCTTTAGTCCAAAAATGTTTGTTTTAAGGGGCTTTTTTTGCACGGACAAAGTGTTGAGTCATGTTCAGCTTGGAGCCGCCCTGACTAAAATGACCTTTCTTGTATATGAGCAACTCTGTCTGGTTTTATCTGTTTATCTGAAAGTATGTGTGTGTGGGGTGGTATTTGGGAATGTGTGTGTAGGTGACTCTATCCTTTATCCTGTGTGTATGTGTGTGTCTGTGTGTGTGTGTGTGTGTGTGTGTGTGTGTGTGTGTGTGTGTGTGTGTGTGTGTGTGTGTGTGTGTGTGTGTGTGCACATGTGTTTGCAATGAAACTTTAGATCCATCATCATCCACTCCACACCTCGTTTCCAGGGAGACAGATAGTGATGTCACAGTTATTATTCTGTTGTAATTCCCAACTGGATTCAATCTCACACATTCTCCTTTCTCCTCTCCATCATCTACCTTTCTACTTTTTTCCTCTTTTGCCTCAAAGCCTGACAACAAGAGTGACATAGTGGCTAAAAGGCTGTGCTTAACAATATCCTCAATATACAGTATAGAGAGGATGTCATATATATAAAGGATTCTTTCCTTACAACACAGTGATCTGTGATACATCATGATGCCTGTGTAACTAGAGAGGAAAGCAGGATAATGTAAATGCATGCTCTTATTTACTGCATTATGAAATGTATCCTCATTTATATCTCAAACTTCCTTAAACCAGCAAAACACTGCGCTGCAAGAAAGCACAACTGTTCAAAGTTAAACTACATTTTAAAAAAGGAAGGATGCACATTTTTCTAATTTTCTAATATACATTCAATGGGGCATTAAGCAATTTAGTATGCACTATCATTAAGTTGATGATGTTGCAAGAGACATTAAAAAAAAAAGAGTAGTTGAAATCGCAGCATCTTATAGTTCCAAGTATGGGTCAAGCCCCCTAAACCATAGACTGTATATGATGAGTGGACATAGTCACCGTGACGTCACCTATTGTTTTATGGACGGCCGTTTTGAAGCCCCGAGTTCGGCATTTTGTCTGTTGGCATCTTGTTTTTTTGCTGTCGCCCTCTTTGTTATAACCAGAAGGGTAGAGCTAAGCACAACCGAATGCTGAATAAAATATTTTTAGGCAGTTAAAATGTTTAAATTAATTGAGACGAAACACACGGACAACACCCAGACCAGACAACGCCGTGGTCGCAACCGGTCAATCACAATGTAGCCACGCCCTAAAGCATCCCCTGCTTTATGGTCTATTTGACTCTAAATGGGACCATAATTCACTAAATGAACATCATGCTGTATTGAAGAAGACTTGAAACTAGCGATTGAGACAATAAACTCATGTTTACAATGTTTACTGAGGTAATAAATCAAGTGAGAACTAGGCTCATTTTCTCATAGACTTGTATACAATCAGACTTCTTTTTGCAACCAGAGGAGTCGCCCCCTGCTGGCTGTTAGAAAGAATGCAAGTTTAAGGCACTTCCGCATTAGCTTTACTTTTCAGACCCCAGAGTTGCCCACTGCCCAAAACACTACATCATACATTTCCCAAAATGCAACTCCGTTAGACCTTCCATGCCTAGTACAAGCTCAGGCCGTTCAAACTTCTCACCACAAGTTCATAGCACACCCTGATGACATCATCAGGGTTAGTATTTTAAGATTTTAGAAAGATAAGAAGCCTTTATTGATCAGGTGTTGCAGCAGCACTCCAGCTGAAAGCTCCTCCAGAGCCACAGAAGACATCACTCAACTATTCTCACAGGTGGAATAGTTAAGTAAACTTGCATATTACTTTAAAACATAGCAATTTACAATGTAAAATCTATAATCTATACACACTAATCAACATAGGCGAACACAGTAGAAGATGTGTGTTGATAATGTTTCATCTCATTTAACTGGCACAAAAAGTTAGTATTCTGTCTGAATACTAACGCCCTCAGTGTCTTGCTCTGCCGCTGTGCATCACTGTCATCTCTTTCATGTTTCATTCTCTCCTTTCTCTGCCCCCTCTCTTTCATTACTCTCATCTCTGTCTTTGAGTGATGTTTGTCCTCTTGGTGAGAGACTTCTAGGGAATGATTGCAGCCACTTCTCCACTCAGCTCTCCATTCATTCTCTTCATCAGTCCTCAGACAGCTGGCCAAGGTCCAAACTCATCTCGAGCTTCCTTTGCCCAGTCCTGCCAGCTCTATTAAAACACTATTGGTCATCATGCTGTTGGCTGGCACGAGCTGCGTATCGCTGCCATCGGGAAACCTCATAGTATGCCCAATATGAATATGAAACTTGGCCATTATCTATTTTTGAAAAGTTTTCTTATAAGGTACGAGACACGTGGTCCTGTACATAAATAGTACTTCAGTTAAATAATGAATGGAGTGGTATTTTCAAGTTTCAAGTTTCAAGTGTATTTGTCATATGCATTTAAGGCCTTGTCATCTGCATCTATGGCAAAGCATTGTTTGCAAAATATCTACTGTCATCATCTTTTAATCTGACAGAACTTTCTGTCAGATTAAGATACATTAAGATACATTTATTACCTCTTTGTCACCATCGTTATGACCACAATTATAACTCCTGACTCATTTTGTTCTCATTTTTGGTCTTCCTTCTGAAGCATTTTCTTTTGACAAATCACTCTTCTGTCTCGCTTTCATATAAGATATGATTTTGTTTCCCCCTCTGCCCGTGCACAGTTTGCCATGTGGTTTAACACAGTCTTTGTTAATGCAGCTTTTAAAAGAAATTAGGAGCACTTTGTCAGAACCAACCTGCTAATGCAAATATGGCAGAATCGTGTTCATGTAAAAATGTGTTTGCATATAAACCAAGGCTGAACATGGGACACGGGTTATTCTCCAGTATAGTTATGATATTATTATAATGGACGCTCCTGGTGTCTTTCTCTCATATGAAACTGTATACAGGCTATCTGTGACTGAGAAGAGGAATCAATCCCTATACGGGCACAGATAACAGCCAGACCTATAGGTTCTGTGTGTGTGCGTGTGTGTGTGCGTGTGTGTGTGACTAGGTTGTAAATATTTATTTAATCTTGCATTCAGCATTTTCATATACAGTACCGGGAATAAAACCAATACTTATGCCTCCGGTTTCTAGCCTCATATCCACAGGAAGGAATCTTGGGTTGTTCACTTTTCAAATAAATGTTGAAAGTTAAATTGCTGCTCGAAAAACGAACAACTTACGCATTGATACTTTTGAAATAAGTACAAAATTGCAGCCTTAAAATCAAAGATTCACAAATTGTGTCTTTCACAGCTTTCTTTAAGAAAGAGACGAACTATTATGTGCTGGGTTAGATTGGTTCCCATTAGAGTTAGACAGATGCTGTCAATATGGGCTCTTGTTAAAGCTGCTAAAGATTTGTATGTTATCTGTCTTATCATTCTGACACACACAGAGCTGCTAAAGAGAAAACTCTCCCATCCAGACAAAAAAAAACCTTTTCATTCTATGTGTTTGGGAGGAAATCAGTTCTGCTCATAAGAAGTGATGAATAAAACCTTTGAGTCAACTAAAAATTGATGACACCATAAAACTGTCAGTGTACTGTAGTGCCTTCAGCTTTCAGAAAAAACATTTTGTCCAACCATAAACTGAGTTAGTCACAGACCAACATGAGCAGCAGTGTGCTGTCATGGCCTAGTTCCACCATCATACCATCACGTCCCAGAACTGTTTGTCTCAGGCAATCAAGACTAAAACTAGGCTAAAACTGAGAGCAGCATTGGATCATCATAGTCTTTTTTTTTTCTCTTCAGTCTTCAAAGAGGCTGGCGATGGTTGTGATGGCAGCATTAATCAACTGGGTGGAAATGTGCTGGAGAGCCACAGGAGATACTGGCACAGTAGTAAAACTGGGACAGTGTCAGACCCTGCAGCCACGGCTTTCCCTTTTTCCTCTCTGAAAACACATTCTTTCATACATTAACCCCATTTCTCTCTTCATCAACACACTCTGCCTCTCTATCTCACCCTCCTCCACGCGTCCTCTTTGTCTTTTACCCCAGTCTTCCCAGTATCCCAGCTCTGTTCATTTCCATTTTGCTTCTTGGTAATGACAAGAAAGAAACAGTGTTAAAGTGATGTATAATTACAGGTTATGTTAACAGATCCCTAGGAGTAAAAATCAATGCATATCAGTGCCATGATAGGTAGAAAACGTACAACGGCAGAGGCTGCATTTGAAACCAGTTTACACGCTGGAAGATACTGAACTACAATTAATGTATTGAGTTTTTAATGAAACTGACAATGTCGCTGTTACACAGTGAACTGTTACGCTATTGCAGAACATTTGAACACCTAACTTGTCCCCAACCTGAGTCATTGTGAGAGGAAAATAACTTTTTGGTCAGCCAGTCGTCATTTTCGTGATTACATAAATCATCTTTAGTTGTATTTTTACAAGGGTGACAAACTGTGAAAACATGGGTTATGTCATCCCTTGTGACTGCTCAATACTTTGGTGACTCACTTGACTAAGTAGCTTCTGAAGCACCCAGTTGAAACATGTAATTGCACAGAAAAAATAACAGTTTTATCAGTTTTATTATGGCAATGTTGGAAGGAAAGCAGAGTTAAGAGTAATATTTAATTCTTTCCAGTGATTGTCACACACAACAGCTTGAAGGCTTTCCTTGTCAGCTGAAGGCAGCAGGCATGTATTTATCTAAAGTCACTAATTTGAGTGGTTTACATTGTCAAAGTTATGCAAGCCAGATCCACTGTGGTTCCTTTGATCAAATCTCGCAGCACCAGGCTGTTGAAAAAGAACCTCAAAACGTCTGTGTTCTTGTGCAAATCATAGCTCGTTTTTGACAAAGTCTGCCAGCATTGAATCATCAGGACCACTGGAGTCACACAGTATACTCTTTCTTCATTTTCATCCAGCACAATCAGGTTATTGGGGCAACAGCTGTGTGTGTTTGTTTCTTTCCAGTAGGTCTGACAAGGTTGGTGCCTGAAGCACTGCATGTATAATCGCAGTAGAGATTTACCTGTAGACTGGAAACAAGAATTCAAGAATTTCTTGACAAAAATCCATTATTATTTTAGGAGCAACTCATGGTCATTACAGGAATTAGCAGTTTATGCAACCATTAAAGCATATAAAGCAACTATTGTCTCATTCCCATTTTGGCAACACTGACATAATAATGCATGAAGATAAATCATCATATCATCCAAATCAAATCATATAAGCAAATACAAGCTTTTATGTTGATTCTATTTATTGTACCACCGTGTTATAGCAGATAAGTTAACGCGATAATAACATTTCTGTAATGCATTAATGCAACTTGTGATTTTTAGGTTCTAGGTTAAGTCAACTTTTAAAGCTAGAGTGAAGATACTGACATCATATTACACAAAACTAAGGGAATCCATTGGTACCAACCATATCATACTAGCTTGTCGCAAAGGAGGCTAAATAACGCTCCAAAGTTACGCAAAATTTTAAAGAGGAAAAAACGTCCATTTTCAAAGGGGTCCCTTGACCTCTGACCTCAAGATATGGGAATGAAAATGGGTTCTGTGGGTACCCACGAGTCTCCCCTTTACAGACATGCCCACTTTATGATAATCACATGCAGTTTGGAATAAGTCATAGTCAAGTCAGCACACTGAAAGCTGTTGCTGCCTGTTGGGCTTGAGTAATCGTGATTAACTATGGACAATCGTGCGATTAATCACAATTCAATATTTTAAGTGATTGACAGCCTTAGTTATTATAGATTCCAAATAAAATGGCTAACCATTACTTATGGAAATCATGGGGACCTCTGGACTTTTAATAAGTCCAGAACTGTGAACAAAAAGAGACATCCTTTATCCTTGGCAGCACATTTTGCACGGCTCTATATTTCAACTTGCGACACTGCACTCCCCGGACAAGTTTCCTCTCAAGAAAAGCTGCTCTCCACTCTCCATTACCAAACTGTCAGTACATCTTGGTGGGAGAGCACTGCTTTTACAGGGAATGAGAAAAGCCGATGTGGTTGTTACCATGATTACCTAACACCAGCCCTCAACACACACACACACACACACTGAGAATGTGTGATAATTTATCTCACCTTGCACACCTGCAGCAACGATGATACCAAAAGTATCAAGATCCCCACCATGCCTCTCAGATGTCATAGCTTCTTACAAAAATGACTTCTCAGAGCAGTTCTCTGTTTCAGCTGCATTACCATACAATAACATAACTCTGACAAAAATAAACCCTTTGGCTGTAATGCACTGTTTTGCTTTGAAACTGTAACCGA
>CAKALG010043213.1:0-18857 GCA_916700815.1 Helicolenus hilgendorfi
CTCATTTAGAGCAGTCTTCCGCATGAATCAACCATTTTTATCCCAGCAACTAATGTGAAGTGTTTTCTCTAACTTGAGAGGCTACGATGACTTTGAGTGAGCATCATTCCAGTCATTAGATCATGCCAAACCACAGCTATTGAAGCGCTTTAACACCCCATAAATGCACCACTCAGTCTACGGCTTTGATGAGGCTTTTGATATGCCTTCACTCTATTAGGCAGTCAAAGGGAATATACTAGCATATAAAGAAGAAATAAAGTCGACTTAATTTCATCCATACAATATCCTCAAATCAAAGAGAGCCTTTAACAGTGCTTCTAGACACTACTTCTCAGTATGTATGCAGAGTTATTTCACTCTCAGGTTGTATAGGACTTCTAATAAATGACAAAATTGAAAAGACTTAACACTTGAGAATGTTTTGCCACTTACTCTCTAGAAGCTTTCTCAGTTCAAATGAGGTCACGAGGCAATCGTGAGACAGTCACATGAATAGAGGTGTGTGTTGGTGTAAAGCTGTTGGAGTAGATGTTGAAAAATTGACATTGTCCTCATGTTGGAGCCTCTCCTCCATACAGCAAATAGCAAATTATATGTCTGAGTGCTGACGGTACAGATTACTAAGGCCCCCGAAACAGATCAGACTACTCTCATTTGTATCGAGTGGATGATATGAAACAAAAAGCATTTAGCAGCCTTTGTGACAGTCATTTCTATGCATCTCCATGCCAAGGACTGGAAAACATTTTTTTCAAAAAGCTTGGTTTGAAGTCCACTAGATGACAGACCCTAGCAATATTTTCACGTAAGGTCACTGTATGGACTAGGGATGTCACGAGAACCAATATTTTGGTACTAAGTTGATGCCAAAATATAGAAAACATGACGTTTCTACAGTACTGCAGGTACCGGGGATCAAGGCTCGAGACTAACATCGTCCCGTTATCCCGGGGACGATAGAAAATGTCCCTAGTAATACTACAAAAAATCGACAGGAGGAGAGCTAGTTAACGTTAGCTGTTAGCACACGGTGCGCAGCAGAGACCTAATTGGCTAAATAATGGAGTTACATTATGACACGTTTAAGCTATTCAGTAAAAATGAGTACTGGGTGATGGTAAATTATAATGTTATCATGATGTGTTCATATGTAATCTTGTAAAATTTAGTTTTTAGGAGAAACTTGAGGCGGATCATCAGGGATCAATAACAAATTTGCAAAAATAAAAGGAGTGTATGTTAAAGTACATTGGATTTTTTTTTTTACTGTGGTATCAAATTGGGTATTGAGAATTGTGGAATTTCACTGGTATTGGTATTGATTCCTTAATTTCTGGTATTGTGGCATCCCTAGCATGGACCACCCCATGGTCTAATGATGGACTCGTTATGATAACATAGTCTACACCAGATATGTTCCAGACACGTCTCAAGTATTTAATGACCCACCAGAATGTAGGCCAACACAAACCTCCCTTCCTTTCAAATGAAACTGTTTCTGTGCATGATATACTGATGGTCTGCCAACGTAAGCAACTCCCCCTCGGATCCCACAATCAGATAAATGTTGAGAGACAAGGCCTTTGGCGGTACACAGTAGTTTGCTTGAAGCAAGGCAGACTGAAGCAATGGACAGGAAATGAGGGGAGTGACACAAGACCAGGAGTGGAGTGAGATAGATAAAGGAAGCAGAAAGAAAGAGATATGAGTGGAGAAAATTGAGATGAAACAGATTAGCTTCATGTGAAAGGGCAGGGGAAGATATACAGAAAGAGAATTGTTGAAGAGAAAAAGACAGGAATAAAGAGACCCACAGAGATACATTTCAGCAGCAGCAGCCAGCATGATTGTGTAATTGATCCAGACACAACAGCACCGTATCTGTTAATCAGCTTTCCTCAATGGAGTGTTCAGTAGCTCTCACAGAGACACGCAGTACAGTTCAGCACTAAAGAGAGCGCACTGTAATTTTCTAGCAAGCCTTAATATCTTACGTGTAATGGGTTTATCTCCAACGACTGCTTGTGATTGATATGTGGCTTTTTAAGTCTGCTTAGGTCTCTGTGAAAGGATCTTATAAATACAGGTCAGGCATTTTTTTCATATTCTCCCCACCTTACCCCAACTAATTATCTGACACCGGTCTAATAGGATTGGCTGTGCCTGCTGTTAATTGTATTGCTGCACTTCAATCCCTCTGCTTATCCTGCACAACCACTCCACCCATGAACAAGCCCTCCCTCTCCCCAAACTCTTTCTCTGTTTGTTGAACCTTTCAATCAAATTGAAAAGGCCTTTTTGTAGTGAGGCTTTCTATGATGACGCGGGTGGAAGATGTGCACATGTGCATGACAACTATCCAGCAGGATCAATGTGAAATCAGTGTAGTGTGGTGAAAAAATAAATTACTTTTACTAAAACTGAATAGGAAATAAGTGTAAATAGGTCAGATTCAGAAATTACTAATATTCTCCAAGAAAATAACTTTCAACATCACTATTACTTACATCACTAAAAAAAAACATTGGCAATCAATTCGTTCATAAAGACTTCATATCATTGTTTTATGTTTCTGTTTTAATAAGTGCTTTTTGAAAAGACCAATGTATCGGGGTCCTGGGGGACACCATTCAAAAACACCCAATTGCAGCCTATGCAGTTTAAATAGATAACAAATAATAGATACATAAAATGTTTGCCATGAGTTCTCTGTCAGTCATGTTGAAGGAGACATACACAGATGCAGCAGACACAGATTTCCTGATGTGTATAATTTCATTTTACACAATATGCAAATTAACCGTAACTTTCCTAAAATAATAATAATGTTTTGTTTTTTATCTTCAGATGACATTAATTACATAACTAATAATGTTTTGAGAAGAAATAAGTTAATATTTTGCTATGATTGGTTGTTTTTGTAATAGTTTATTCTTGGGTTCCCAGGAACCCTAGTTGGTAGTCCTTGTATCAGGGCTCTCAACTAACTGAAAACTTGAAATCTTTGTTTTTCTACTTTATCTTTAGTTAATCATTTAAAGGGGAACTTTAACATAAATCAATCAAAAGCGATTTGTTTATTTTTGTCCATAAATTGATAATTTATACAAAACAGTTGTTTTTTTATTTTAAAAAGTAATGTTATTGGTTTGTTATTTATAATTTGCATGTTTGTTTTGATGTTAACAATGCAGCTAAGTTAAATTAAAATACCTTTTAATGTGTAAAAAGGAGCATTTGGTCTAAAAAACAAGATTTTGCATATTTTGCATAATGTGGGCACTCCAATATGGAAATTACTTAAAATGAGCATCCCTAGTGTGTACATATTGTGATATTCTGTCGTAATTCTAATAATAGTAATAAAACAAAACATGTCCCTCTCATAAGACACAAAAAAAAAACTTCACTTTCATGTCTTTTAAAATCTGTATTGGTATCAGCCTAAAAGATCCAGTTTCCGAAATATAATGACATGATCAAAGCATGGTATGAATGACAAAGGATAACATGATAACTACAGTAAAGCTAAATGTGGAACCTCCTGAAATGTGTAACATGGACTGAAGAGCGGTTCTTGGTTTTACTCCATGATTTTATCAAGCTGATCTTGTAATCCTGCTTTATGAGACAAGCAGCCGTTATTGGCTACCAGGAGATCTGACCTGGTGACTGCCAATGCCAATAACTATATCAGGGCCTTCTGGAGGAATTGGATATCATCCCAACACTACACACTGAGAAGTCCATTGGTTCTATGCAGCAAAGAAGTCAAGCTACGGTGACTGCAAGAAGCAATCACACAAGATACTGAAGAGAGCTGTTGTCACATTTGTTACCGTTTTCATGTCTTTATTGTTCCTTTTTAGAAAGTCAAGGTTGAAACTTCAGTCCCAATGCTGTATTTCTTTCCACTTCCAGGATATATTAAGCTTGTCTACAATATTTCATAAAATATATCAAAGCCCACAAATGTACAAAACTCTTTATTTGAAATATCTCCACTGGATGAAATAAAGTTTATGATCTACATCTCTTTGACTTTCATTAGCTAATTTAGGGATACGACCAGGTGGCCACTACCCATTAGTTTCACAAAAAAACTAACTCTCCTGGTTCTCTGTAAATAATTAGTAGATTTTCTGCCGCACTGATTCCCACTCTGATCCGCAGTTAAAACAAAGGCCCATTTCATCCCTGGAACCATCAAGACATAATCTATTTTAACAAAGATGAAAAGAGATGTGATTCTTATTATCTAATTAATCCTGCCCATGCCCCGAGGTTATTTAATTTGTTGAAAGACCATTAAAAACCCTGCATCCGGCAAATAAAATAATGAGGATCTTAATTTGCTCTAATTCAGGAAAGCAGTGCCATAAACAAGAGCTGGCAATATCAGACCCTACAGACAGGCCAAGCTACTCACAAAATTAGGCAAATGCTACTAACAGAGAACTTTTGGAAATTTAATACCTCTGACAGCAGTGACAATAATTTACTCATTGTGCCCACATGACGCCCCATAAACAGGAAAACAAAGCATTAACTTGTCAGAGGGAAATGATGTCTATTTAACTGACTCAATTGTGGAGCAAGGAAAACTGTTTTGTTTTTTTTTGTTCGAGAACTCGATGTGTCTATTACGGCACGGGGAAAAGACAAACTAATTCATCAAAGGGAGATTAAGGGTGTTCAAAAGCTTGGTTTGTCAGTTGTAGCACATGAAAGGACAAACCAAAACCCATCAATGACAGATTAAGAAGGGAAAAGAAATGTTTCAAGAAGAGTATAGTTTAATAACAAGTTCAACTGCAGGGGTGAGAATCAAGGAAATGACAATGAGCGACGAAAGCACTCTCTCCTGTCTGATATACAAAATGATGGCATGCAGTATGACTTCATTTTAGGAAGAACCATTATTCAAAGTACTCTGAATCTAATTTGTGAAAGGACCCATTGAATTCATTTCCATGATACAATAGAGTTCAGCCAAGTGACAAGCTAAAAAAAAAAGAAAACAAAAATCGCTTCAGCCAACTTCAAAGAACAAAACTTTTGTCCGAACTTACCCATCCATGAGGCCCTGAATATTCTTACAACCATCCTCTTAACATCCATCATATCCAAGCAGATGTGGCATCAGAGAGGCAGCACAAAATGTGTTATCTTAAAAATCGATCTGTAGCTTTAATTAATTCTTTCGTTTTCTGAAACCAGCACCCGATCGATAAGGGCTAGGCGCTACTTGAAGAATGTCGTAGATACCACTATGATAATTTTGAATATTAAGCTCCACTTTATCTGCAAATGCCATCCGAACTGCAACTACCATCAATATTCCTTAGGCATCCCAGTGACAAGATTCATGTTTTCTAATAAAAGCGTGATTCCCCAGCCCTGGTCTGGCTTGATGCCGAAGAATAATGTCATTCAAGGAAGTGTTTATTGAACCCAGAGAAATATGGCACTGGGCCATTGTTGTCAGAACAAAACAAAAAGCAACAGACAATAATCATAAAACAGAAAAACACCAAACACCACTCCCGCCTCTTCCGTGGAATAACTAAATTCAGACGGGCAGAAAATCCCAAGCCATATTTTGAGCCGCTTTGCTTACTCCTCTGTGTCTATTTCCTCCAAAGCTCAAATGGCCAGCAGCAGTGCATCTGACCAGCATATTAAAGAAGCCTCATTTAATGTTAGTATTACTCCAGGGAATAATACATTCACTTGATAATGAAGTAAAGCTTTCTAGAATAGAATTCAAGTCCCAGCATTACTTTTTTCCTCCCTTTCCCCCTTCTCTATCCTTGCTCTCTTACTCGACCAGCCAAAATCCTATTTTGTCTGTGTGCATTGCGCACATACTGATCTCAGCATGGCATGAACTGCATTCCTAGGGCTTTCTTTAGCTTTGTGCGAAAAAAACTAATAAATCTAAAATGCCTGCCCTTCTCTCCCCATGCTGGGGATTAGGCCTCGATAGGAGCCATGGTTTTACATGGGGAGAGGATAATACCATGGAAATGGAACCCTGCATCTGCTACATCGAGACATCGTGACTGTGAAGGAAACAGTGCTGCAAGGCCACTAGAGCCACTGATGTCTCTGTAGGTGAGGGCTAGACACTAAAACCCAGAGGAAGAATGGTTCCGAGGGACTTTTGTTAGCACAACCTGTTCCAGCCAAGATCTGTTATTACAATGAGCTGATAATGCAGCATATCATGGACTTTTCAAGGCTTCTTAACGTTTCGTGTTTCCCTAGCCTTAACATATGCTGAAGAAGAAGCTAAAGTTTTATATCCTAAAGGTCTGCCAGAACATACATATGTGTGTGAAAGTGTACATTTGTAAATCCCGCAAATGCTTTCCAGATAATGTGTACCAACTAGGGCTTTCAATCGATTAAAATATTCAATCGTGATTAATCACATGATTGGCCATAGTTAATCGGGATTAATCGCAAATTAATCAGACATTTTTTTCTGTTCAAAATGTGCCTTAAATGGAGATTTGTCAAGTATTTAATACTCTTATTGCACATAAGAGTGGGCAAATATGCTGCTTTATGCAAATATATGTATATATTTATTATTGGAAATCAGTTAACAACACAAAAAAATGACAAATATTATATACAGGTACTGCATTTAGCATAAAAATATGCTCAAATCATAACATGGCAAACTGCAGCCCAACAGGCAACAACAGCTGTCAGTGTGTCAGTGTGCTGACTTGACTGCATGTGATTATCATAAAGTGGGCATGTCTGTAAAGGGGAGACTCGTGGGTACCCATAGAATCCATTTTCATTCACATACAGTATCTTGAGGTCAGAGGTCAAGGGACCCCTTTGAAAATGGCCATGCCAGTTTTTCCTCGCCAAAATGTAGTGTAAGTTTGGAGCATTATTTAGCCTCCTTTGCAACAAGCTAGTATGACATAATTCATACCAATGGATACCTAAGGTTTTCTAGTTTTGTATGATGCCAGTATCGCCACTCTAGCTTTAAAGCTACAGCCCGCTACAATGGCCCAATGGCAGCCCGGTGCAGGTTAATTCAAAATTGCATATTGTGTTAATGCGTTTAAGAAATTAGTGTCATTAAAATAAATTTGCGTATCCAATCAATTCTATAGAAATCCGCAAAAAGGACAAAGCTATTTATCACAATCTTAACCTGAGGATATAGTTATAATACTCACAATACATACACAATCTCACATACAAAAACATTCTCTACTTGCTCCGGATGACCACATATCAGACATACAGATGTACATCAAGTCAGAAAAAACCCACATACATTCAAGCACATCAGATGCACCTACAGCAACAAAGTATCAACAAACTGAATATATTTTTTAGAGCTGAAGACCACCCCCAGCCAATATATCAACAAACTGAATGCATTTTTCAGAGCCAAAGACCACCTCCAGCCATCCGAAGGTAACATGCTCCTTCTGAGTCTGAGCCAAGCTGCTCCTAAGCAGGCATGTGGGAGTCGACACAGCTCTGCCCACACGGCAATGTGTTTACATAGTGGTACACTCGGTCTCAGCGGGGAATACATTATGGTTCATACACAGAAATATACAATATTAATCAATGTATGTAAGTGTAGCTAACGCAACATGCTTGGCACAGATCTCCTGGTGAGATTTCTTTACAGTTACTATCAAAAGGAGAGTTTCAAATGATCATACGACATGTGGTGGTTGCTTCATACATAAATGGATAAAGGTGGCTGTAAAAGAAATACACTGAAGCAGAAAGACAGTAAAAAGTTTTACACAAAAGGAGAAACCGAGGTCCCTAACCTTCCACCCTCTTCACAGTCTGTTCAAAGTTGTAAGGATGTGCAGGTACAAAGGTGAAACAGTTACTTCCCTCCCCCCTCCTTTAGTGTGATGTCTGCCAGCTCGCCATGCCACACTAACACAGAATGTTTCAGAGCTCTTCTCTCTTTAAACACTAAAGATCGGTCTCTGCGCTCAGTACCACTTACCAACTTCAAGGTGATGCAAACGCCAAAGCGTTAACTCTACAAAGTACATAAGTTTCAGACAGAGACGCATGCTCTCGATAGAGAGCTGGGAAGAAAGCGCTGGTGGAGGAGGGGAGAGGTGACAGGCATGTGAGGAACACCTTCTGAAGTGTCAAAAGATGGGCTCAGCTGATGAAAGAGGATAGGAAAGAGGAAGGGAGGAGGGGGAGAGCAAGAGACAGAACGAGCTGATGTCACATCTGAGGCAGTGGAGAGGCTTTCAAGTCAGGAGCATTGGCTCTGTATTCCACACAGGAGCCTCTCTGGGTGAATTTTAAGGTTTGTGCGTGTATGCGCATTTGTGTGTGTCTTGATAAAGTACATGATGAGTTTATGCATGAATGTGTAACAGTTGTTATGTTTCTGTATGCTAAACAGGAAAAAAAAAACGGTGTAGGGAGGGAGATGGAGGAGTGATTGAGGATGTGTGTTCGAGAGGGAGTTGCATGTCCGTGTGCATGCATGTAGAAATATACAACTGGTGATATGGAGTGTGTAGAGGCAGATATGGTACAGTGGTATTCAGAACATGGAGATATCAACCATTTTGCTAATTTGCACCTCAGGTATTAATTGCATGCGGTAGTTCTTCTCATCAGTGCTGTGAGATAAAATGCCAAGAGAGTAATGATTAACAGTAATATAAACATAAGACCACCACTCCTGAAACCTGCAAAATCGATTCGCTGGCCTGGGCTTGCATAGAAAATTGCTGCAGAACAATCAATCCCTCTTAAGTTTTGTGAATCCAGTCGGGTAGCTTAGCCTGGAGGAGACTAGACAGGGGCATCAATGTGGGCACAAGGGAGACCAGGGGAAGACAAAGCCTTGTCAATAGTACTTCGTTTTCCATCAACTCTGTTCCTTAATCACCCTGGTCTTAACGCGCCTTTCTATCCGACAAGCCCACACCCATTCCAATATATCCACCACGAGCTAGCCCTAAACAAACATCTACCTGCCTCTTGCTCACTCGCTCTCACTGAGCTGCCCTCATCCATCTAAGCCAATAGCAAAGGTCTTCATTACAGAGTGTGTGGCGAGAGGGTTGGGGAAAGTTTGTCCTTATTGATGGTGTCTCCATTGTCTTTTCCTCATTGAAAAAAAAGCACTCCTCTCAGTAATTACCTCCTCTGCCTCCCTCCTTCACGGTCAAGTCACAGCTACTTTAAGTCCTTACAACGACAATTAGCTCAACAGAAAAAAAAAAAAAAAAGGCACTACAAGTTCCCCTAGAGTGAACAATAAGCAGCAATAAAGAAAGTAATATATTATCATAGAAATGCCTGAGACAAAGTTATAAGTGGTATTAAGGCAGCTGCGGCTAAATACAAGAAAGAGCATTACTCAACCCTCGGAGTCAGTTAGTGACTCGGAGTTCTCTAATGGTACATAGTATTTGTAAATAGCTATTTGTATTTCAAGGAACAAGGAAGTAATAAAAAACAAAAGCAGCGAGCAAAGCAAATGCATAATACAGCAAACTGCATTCCAAAGAGGAAGACACTATAAAAGATTTTTAAAAAAATGGGGGAAGAGAAGTGACATTAAACTGGCATTAAGCCAGATAAGAGTGCAGGCCCACCTGAGCACTGTTTAAGACAACTGTGGCAGAAAGCTCATCTTCATTGAGTTAATTAGCAATACCCCACAGTAAGCATCTCAGGGTGTGGGTAGGAGGACCTGAGGGAGAGCAAACTGTCTTTGTGTCGATTGGAGTAAATGGCTGGCCTCCCTGATGAGCTCCCATCAGCCCTTGGAGCCTCCTGCCGTCACGTCCCACTTGATGGTAATTATTTGGAAGGCAAGCACTTGGCAAATGTCATTATTTAGATCTGGGGGTTGATTTACGAAGACTAACGCAAATTACCGTCAAGGCCACAAAATTCTGCGTCACTGCATGTTTTCAATTTAGCCGTGTATTTAATACTAATGTTGTAAATGAGCATAGCCATAGTTTAGTTCATTTGAATGCACTGTTGCTAATTAAGTCCCGATGCTGGGCTGTTTGAGACATTTCTTGAGTAAACCAGTAAACATATTTCAAAACTACATTTTCTTCTTCAAACTAGAAGGCAGACTTCATGTGAGATTATTAATAAACTCTTCACTTTTGGTCAAAGAATTTAAGACATCACTTTAGGGTAAATTAGGTCTAGTAAATTATTACCTAAAATCAGCATCCATCGTTTCAAACAATTACAAAACACTACATAACTGTTGATTGATCTAAAAAAATAAGATAATTATCATGATAAATTGAAATAGATGAAAAAACTACATGAGAAATGCACAATATGCAACACAATTCAATGGGAAAGTGAAGGAGGACGAATGAGATACCATACAGCAATAATAATTTGTGTACTACACATTATTCTTAAGTAATGATGCTGCATCCTAATATGGCTGTTTGATAAATATAAAGACAGCCTAACAGAGTCACAGGAGGAAGAGGAGGAGAGAAGCAGGAGAAGAGGATGAAGAGGAGGGAAAAAAAGGGAAAAGAGTACTAAGCCCCTCAGGAATTGCAGCGCACAGAGACTTCTATTTATAGAGGCGGGACTAGAGCAGAAGAATGACAGGCATCTACTCTGTACCTGGAGCATCACTGTGCTCACAGCAACACAAACAAACACACCCAAACATATGCAGATTGATACACTTTTGGAACTAATTTCTCTCTTCATTTTCTCAAGATCATTCTTGCTTTTTTCCACTTCTTCCTCTCTACCATATACACTCAAACATACAAACATACATACATACATCCCCAGCCAAGCTCTATTCCTTTTGGCAGAGTGACAGCAAGATACTGAGGCAGCAAGAGAGAGAGAGAGATAAGGGGGGGGCAGAGAGGTGTGGGTGCCATAGCCTGGCACATAATTTGACGAGCAAGACTCAATCTATATCTGTTAACAAAACTTTAGTGCCAGGTGGAAGCTGTTGACAGCAAATAAACAACATTGGGATACACTTTTTCTGTGCCTTGAGTGGAAGCATAGCAACGGATGACAACAAACATCTCCGTGCCTGTGCCGTAACTTATAAAAGTGTTTATATGGAGCATCAATCTGTCCTATATGACATCTGTCACACCATCACAAGCTGGTGAACTGCGATGTGGAGACAACTCCACCCCTTGTACCTTTGCCTCCTGCTTAATGAATTACCCAGTAAGTCACCAAACTTGAAAGTTAAATAATGGCGCATGCACAAGTTAAGCCACTTATTAATTAGAAGTTTGAGATTGCATACTCAGCCGTTTGAGGTATCTGTCAACCGTTGGATATGAGTCAGAGGTGCGATTTCTCAGTTGCAGATGCATTAATGAAGAAGCCTTCTGACCTAATTTAGTACCAACTAGTGCCAAGCGACAAGCAGCCTTTGGTCCTAGTCGCATAATGTAAAACAATGATTGAGTGGAGTGTCATTTAATGACTTAGAACATTAGTTTTGCTGTTCTAGCCACATCTTTAAAAGACAAGTTCACACATTATTATACGCATACATAGATGCTTTATTCATGTACAGTTTCTCTTGGCCTTCAATCTTTATTAGCCCATATTGCATCTTTTATTCATTTTGAATCAAAACATTCAAATTTGAATCATAATAAATTTGGTACGGTACGGTGCAACACTGAGCCAAATCTATTGGAGAAAAACAAGGTTGAATTTGGTAAGGAAAAGGAGAATATGTGGAAAAAGAGGTGCAGGCAAAGGATGCTTTCACCGCTGTGCTCACACAGTCGAGTTTTTATCGCTCTCCTTGGGCTGAAAAGGTCTGCTGCTGAAGACACAATATGCTTAATTTTTTAAAGGTATCTTTGGCTTATATGAAATTCAAATGAGCTCGTTCTCATTATTCTGTGGACTCAGGACTACCACAAGTGTTTTGGCTAACATGCAAATGCCCCATAATGAAACTTAATGAAATACGCTTGATCATCACACAACTCCCTCCAGCTTTAATCCACCCAGACTCTGAAGCTGATTATCATGTGGCTACTGGAATTACAGGTGTGTCTGTTGTAGGACCTATGTTGCTTAACACGCATTGTCACGAAGGCAAAGTCTGGAGTTCTACCAGTTAGAGGATGCCAGTGAGGATGGAGTGAGTTAAGAGGCTTAGCACCACAGGCAGATCCACCTAGCTGGGCCCTGTTGGCTGCCCCTGGGCCCACCCTATGCCCTCATTATCCTCCTGACTCCCTCCACTCATCCTCCTTCAGCAGTGGGACTAATCCAGACTGCGGGGGCAGGACCTAAACCTGGTAGAGGAGTCTCGACTAAGGATAGACACCTGTACTGCAGACAAGCACATCGTGGTGTTGTAGCCACTGAGAGAACAAAACGATCAATCTGAGAAGTGTCGAAACCAACTAACTGTAAAACTGCAGTGGCTAGAAAAGATTCAGATTGTTAATTATCTTTGGTAAGTGAATAACCCACATAGATGTTACAAACATGCACGGTAAGACACGTGCAGAACACCTCGTGATCTCAGATTTCTATCCTTAAATGCAGTCCAATATTCCTATTCATGTATGCATAAGCATTTCAATATGCAACAGCAGACTGTTTATGCAGCCATTACTGAATTATAACATATCCCAAACTGGACCCCGATATAATCAATAAATGATGCCTGTCACATGAAATGTAATTTATTTTTTGCTTTGATATTTTATTTTCTCATCCATTAATGGAACACAGAGAATGGGGCGGGGGTGCTGGGAAGGGCGGGGGAGTGCAACAGATTATTATTTTGCGTAGCTTGTGGTTCTTCAGTTCCGCCATAATGGCCTGTGAGTCTTCTGTGCTTTTGGGAACTTGTATGGTTTTTACAAGTGAAAATGAAGCTTGAGGCTATTCCACAGTGTATCAATCAGTGTGACTGAGGCTTGAAGATGCATGAAACAAACCGATGGGTTGGGGAGCTGGAGAGAGGGGTTCCCATTGCAAAGGGGTCAGCAGAAATTCAGTACAATTCTCCTCCCTTGTTGCCATGCATAAAGCTTCTGTCAACAGACCTGGACCATCTGTCTTGTTATTCACCACATCCTTGTTTTTTTCCATAAGCCAAAACTCCACTTCATGTTTTCAGTGAAGAGCTGCATTCATGAATAAGAGACCAACCAGTAATTAAGAGGCCTAGCTTAAATGACTATGCAGAAGAAAACTTTGTGAAGCTTTCTGGACTTCAATACATTTTTTTTTTTTCGTTTAAGTAAATCATTCTATTATTTGTGAAAAGAAAAGTTATAAAAAAAAAGGGTAATTGGGGAAGACATGTTGATTTGACTAACTAGGAGAAAAAGTTAATACATGTCGAACATTTTACAGAAGAGCTGTTCTTATAACTACAATCACAAAACAACAAATAACCACTATATTTTGTTCTCTTTTATTCTCTAACTCAAATGGAAATATTCATGTTCATTTATGAGTTGAGATCTTTGTCCTAAGAATGTTTTTAAAACTTGTGTTTTTTTTTTTTCTTTTGCAAGATGACTTTGTGGAAGTGCAAGTGTTGAAAGTCTTTTTTATTTGCATACAGTAAATGGAAGAAAAAAAGGAGAGAGGGCAAGAGCAAGCTTTCAGTCTTACATAAAACGACATGTCCAACTCAAAGGGAGAGGAGACACATACAGTATTTGGGACTGTCTGGGCCTATAAGTAGATAAATCATGTGTAGAGAGACAACATTCATTCAAATGCATGTAAATGTCACTCTCTACTCAAATGCCTTCCACAACTGCTTAAAAAATTAAATAATATTTTTTTTTATTAAAAACGTTTGTGTCATGTTCAACTGTTAGGGACGAGTTGTGGAGGTGAAGTGAGCTAAAATGGAAGAGGAATTTAAGTGATTAAACTAGTACACACAAAAAGACTCGTGCTAACCATGCATAGCGAATGGCTCTCACACCTAAAGTGAGGGCATCGTCTTTAATCAGAGGGTAATTTATTGACTCCCATTTACAAAGCCATAATACTAGTGATCAAGCCCCTCAACCGTAAAATGCAATAAACTAGGGAAGTGTTTTGTGAACAAAGGAAAATAACAAGGCCCCACACATCATTATGTTCCCTTCATATCCCATTAGATTAGCTCCAAATGGGTTTTAGGTTAAGGAAGCCATGGCATATACAGCCAGGGTCATGGGTAAGAATGTCAAATTATCATGGCATGCCCTCATTCCACTGTATGAATACGCCCTATACCGCTCATACCCACCAGAGGCTAAACTGACTCAACGCACCCAATGTTTTAATAGCTCAATCTGAAATGAGCAGGGGGGAGAAACAACGGTTAAATTTGCGGATGTCATGTTACATACAGCTGACTAGGCAGAGTCCATCCGTAACATCTGCAGTGTTTATTTCACGCTCTCTCTCTATAGATTAAACCATTATTGCAGCTGCCAACCATCATATTTAAAAAAAAAAAAAGTCGGAGCAACTGATGAGCCCGTTGTTACAAGAAAATCACACCTAGCTGGCGTTGGGAGAAAGATCTTACAAGGAAAGGCACAAACACATTCCACTTTACCTGAAGCAGAAAATTGTCTGGCAGTAGATGGCGGGAAGATATAGCGATGTTTTTTCCCCTAGCATTTTCACAAATTATTTCTCCCTCAAAAGAGGCACAAATACTTGTCCATCAGGGAGAACAAAGCCATGTAATTGGCTGCTTCCCCCACTTGAGCCCCAGATAGCACAATGTTAATAACAAACTGATGAGAAATTCATTAGGGCTCCAAATAAAAACAATCTCTCCTCGATAAGAGGCGAGTACATTATAATTAAACTGATGCCTCTCCGTTTTCATTAGGCCGTGGAGCCTGAAAACCTGAAGACTAAACCACTGAGAGAGATGCAATTAAGCGTGATTGTTTTACTACACATTTGGGTCCAAAGTATAAAACAGAGGCACCAAGTTAATACAATAGGTATTCAGGCAGCGGGAAAAAAGAGATCTAAGAGTCACGTCAGAAACTAGCTGACCACGGAGGCACATTGTGTTGCCGAAGGCAGGTGTACACTCGTCTGAGGGAATTGGTCAAGTCAGGATAAGCTGACTAGTGAGAGGGAGGGACAGACTGGAGAGTGTAATAAGACATTCACATCTGCCTCTAACTCTCTTACCATCACTTTGCCTGAATACCTTTTTTCTTCCTCTCCCTTCTAGTCTCTACCACATCCTACTCTCAACCTCCCACCTTTCTTTCCATCCATCTCCCTCCAACCGTCTTCCTCTTTACCCCATCTTCGTCTTCGCTTCTCTCTCACTCAGTATGAATGTGTAATGCCTCTCTGGCTTCACAGAATTCTGAGATAGCCAGCTTCGAGCCCGGCAGAAAGGGGACACAAAGGGATGAGACGCACCGATTTCTGTGTACTTCGGCGCTCTGTGCTTGTTTGTAGCAGGGGAGGGAACTGCTTGCTTCTTAGCTGTCAGCGATGCCCTGGCAAAGCCTCGTCTGTCCACAAAGCTACTCAGACCAAGACCAAAATGTGAGATCAGGACTCAAATGCCTCCCTCTCTCTTCCTAGAACACCACCACCACATTCACACAAAAAGACAAACCAGTAAAGCCTCTCATGCGTGCACAGATGCATGCACATACACAAACACCACTCGAAAGCAGATACATGGCAGATGTCGGAGACTATGTGGGAAACAATATAGCCATATTTTCTGGAATTGCCAGGTTATTGTGCCTTATTGGCAGGATGTCCACAAACATATTAATAATGTATTTGGAGTCGAGATTCCTTTTAGATGTTATACTGTATACATGGATGACATCTCATTTGAAGGGTGGAATATCAATGATAAGAAACTGGTACAAATTCTTCTGGCAGAAAGCAAAAAGACTGTCACAAAGAAGTGGCTAAAATCTAGGCGGATTTGATTATTCACTTGTTGTGTGGGAATTTGATTTTCAATTTTGGGATTTGGATATTTGTTTATTTTTTCAACCCCTCAGGATTATAATATGCTGAAAGGTTATTTTTGCCCAATGATGCCAAAAAACTGTTGCCCGCTGAAGCTTTAATGCTCTGAATTTGGAATTTAGCACCTTAAAAGCTAATGTTATAAAGAAAACCTCTTGAAGAGCCAGGCTCTAATGGTTATCAAATGTACTGCAATGTTTTGGTATGCGAGTCTACCTGCAGTAATACTGATACTATGTAAAATGCTGAATGTGAAATGAATGCTTTTCCAAAATAAAAAATAAGAAAGCGGACACACAAACATGCAAAAAATGATAGCCTTGGGAGTAGAATGATCTGAATGAGACCACTCAATATCAACAGTTCAGTTACTCTGAATACTGAATTGTATTTCTATTAGATTCTTTGAATATAAAAGCCCACAATACCAAACATCCTTGCTTTTGAAAACCTTGCTTTCATACACAAGGTAACTGGTAGACAAACCATCTCTCAAACTGGAACTTAATGTGAAGCACACAAAAAGATGTAGTTTGAGTCCGGTCCACCCATTTATAAAGAAAGGCCATTTATGAAATGACACTAGAGCCATTTCAGAGATAGGGAACTGTGTACACTAAGCATTAGCTGGTTGACAAACACTAAGACTGGGCTTAATCCACAAATAGTCAACAAATTACCCTGTTTACAACGAACATGCAGCAATATTCTGAGTCATTATCGCTTCCTATTCGCTGGCATCCCACATACAAGTAAGCATGACTGGAGGAAATGGCCGCCATACTTAAACCGTCAACTGAACATATGGACGGGTGCAGCGTGTGGTTTGACCTCAGGGAAAGAGGCAGCAAACGGGTCACACTAATGTGGACCAATAATCTCTCCCAGAGTCATTAGGATGATCAATGCCATTCTAATGAGATAACATCTGGAACAAAGGACCCTAATAGCAGACAGCTGCTGGGCAAAGTGAGCCAATTAGGGGAACATTCAGTGATGCTAACTAATGCTGCAGCCATTGTGCCCAGGTTTTGGACCCCACCCTGTTAACATCCAAAATACAACATGTTGAATATTTCATAACTCCTATGATAACTAATCATGGCACTGTAATATCAGTGGTAACGCATGAGAGAGAAAGGGGGAGGGAGAGAGACAGAAATACCACAACATCTCAGCTTGACATGAATGCTTATCGAGCGGCACTAAATTGGTCAATTATGGAGAAAATCTGTTTTGAGGTAACCTTTCAGCTTATTAAATAAGCTATAAATCAATCTTTAGGGCAGAATGAGTGGCTGGCTTTTAATGAGAGAACGTGTCTAATCTCTCTTCTCTTTCTTTCAGTGTGTGTGCATGTGCGCATGGGAACATACTATATGCTTATTAAGGTTAAGATGATGCGTCTGAGTATAAAAATAATTGTGCAGTTCTGTAGAGTTCACCACAACTTGAAGTTGCACACTGGTGGTTCAAGTGACTTTAAGTGGCTCTATTAGAGGACTAAAATTTGAAGAAGAAAAAAAAAGCGAACAAAAAGGTCCACCTCCAAACACTGGCTAAGCACAGAAGCAGGATCCAATTAGTCCTGTGCTTAGAAAATAAAATAATGGAGAGCAGCGTCAAAAAGAAACTTTGTAATAGTGTCTGTAAGAGTGCCTGTACAAGTCTTTGGTGATCACGAAAAAATATAATTACTATGAACAAAGAACATTGCGTGGTCTAACGTGGTTTTCAACACTAGACACTCCATTGTTAAACCACGGAGCATTAATTAAATAATGAGGAAAAGAATGAAAAACCTTTCAGAAATTCCAATGAGCAAAGGCCCTGGATCCCATGCATGTCTACCCCCATACACAACACACTGACTTTCTTTTATGTCAGTCTAGAAACTTTTTTTTGATTTGTTTGCTTTTTTGTTTTATTTTTAGGATGAAATTTAAATAAATCTACAGAGAATCAGATTCTGAGATTGGGGCTGCTCGATTATGGCAAAAAAATCATAATGACGATTATTTTGGTGAATATTGAGATCATGATTACTCATCGACTTTGGAAACATCACGCATTTAGAAAGAACATTGTAGCCTATATTTTAAAGTTAAATGCATCAATCTGGTGCACTTTGAGAGCAAAATTATGGGGCTAGATCTATAGAGAACTTTGTGATTTTGTAAACAATTTAATCACATTGGTTGTATAGATACTTTGGGTGCACCTAAACGATACCAATATAGGATATCAGGCGATACCTACAAATAGTTGAATCGGTATCAGTGACAATTGGCCTCTCTATTCAATTCAATTCTATGTTTATATACTATATGGGCTACATTATATACTAGAATTTTAATTCCCGTTTAAGTTTTTACCAATTTGTCTCTGCATTAAAAACACTTGAATTGTATTAATACCTGTTCATTTTGAGGTTTTTTTTTTTTTTACCAAGTTGTTGGTTTACGATTTATTATTTTAATAATATTAATTAAATCAATTCAGTAGATGTATATCTATGTATTTATTTGTTACATTTTGTTTTACAAAGTTAGGAAAGCAATGTTTAACTCAAGCCTGATGTTGCCTTACACAAAGAATAATCCCAGTCACTTCCACACAGTGAGACATAAGACTTATTAATTAAACACTGGTATTGGATCGGTACTCGGTTATCGTACAATACTCAAAGCCCAGGTATCGCTATTGGGACTGAAAATGTCGGGCCGGTGCATCCCTAATAGATACAGTATGAATGGTGATGGCAAAATAGTCACACAAAGCATGGTAAACGAGACGGGGTCCGCGTTTCAAGACGAGTCAGGTGGGTTGCAGAC
>CAKALG010043214.1:0-16971 GCA_916700815.1 Helicolenus hilgendorfi
GAAGGCGGCGAAGGTGCTGACGGTGATCACGCGGTATATGACGATGCCAAACACGGCGGCAATCACCACCAGTATCTGTGACATCGTAGTGACATGCAAAAAATATTACTACTAACAATAACAATAACAACACATTGCACTGTAACCATTTCTTTTCTAGCGCTTTACAATACTCATAAGAATGGGAAATACTACCTTTTAACTATACAAATGAGTCTATCATTGGCTGGAACGATATAAAATACTGTAGGTAGTTAAAAATGGCATAAAAAACAGTTAAAACATTTAGTAACTAGAATGGCACTTCCGCCAAGGTGCCTGACTTTTCCGTGTAACGCATCGGCGGATGCCTCTCTCATTCAGCAGCCTTGTTATGTCTGTTTAACGTTACACTACGTTACACTACGTTGTCTGTCATCCCATCATTTACCACTTTTTTCTTTCGAATGGATTGTTCATTGTGCTACACCGCACCCCTCCAAAAAATTTCATTCAAATCCATCGTAAAACTTTTGGAGTAATCCTGCCAACAGACAGACAAAAAAAAAAAACAACGCCGGTGAAAGCATAACCTCCATGGCCCAAGGCCTTTAGCCTCGGCGGAGGTAAATTAGTTTGTTTATACAGAGTATGTCAAAACTGGCTCCTATGCAAACAAAATGGATGTTGGCATAAATGATGGATTACTAATATGCTTTCCCCAAGAATATTTAAATCTACAATCAAGAAATGTGTTGACAAGACTTTCCGTTGACATAAATAAGCCTCAGCATAAGCCTAAATACAAAGATGAGAGTGGCACACCTGCTACTTGACATGTATTCACCCCAGAAACTCACCATGAAGAAGATGCCGGATGCTGAGACGATGAGGCGGCTGTATTTGTCGGTGAATGCCTGGTAAGGTTCAGGCTTTCCAGATATGGGGTTCATCCTCTCCTTCTTGGAGTATTTGACCTCAAACTGGGGTCGTATTTCGTCCTGAAAGACAAACAAGACACACGTGAGCAAAATTTGGCAGTGAATGTTAAAGGGCTTTTAAAAACTCTGATTAGGCTATCGGGCAATTCCGGTTTGAAACCCATAATCAGAGTTTATAATCGCTGTCTTGTCTTCCGCTCTGCTCTCAGACTGAGACTCTGAGTCACTTCCACACCCACGAACACAGCACTCTTTCAAAGAACGCTTTTACCAGTTTGAGTATGACTGACAGACGAGGGTTGGAGGTTGATCCATAAGACAGGCATGACCATTATGAACCCCACTGAACGTTCTGACAAAACCAAATTGCAGTATGACAGCTGTGTAGGGGTCTGACTTTGTGAGAGCTTTCATTACAAAATTGCGCATTTCCAGTGAGTCATGAACTGATTCGAGACGGACTCCCTTGGTGCCGGCTCTCGGTACAGTCCCACCTTTTTTAAATATATGCCTGGAGGGTAGCATAGGCTGAAAAAAGGTATGAGTAGGCAAACCTTTCTTAAGGGCAGAGCTGCTGTGAAGGCAGAAATATGATCAGTGTTTGATTTGAAACCTCTTTTGGGCAAAGCCAAAGAGCAACAAGTTAGTTAACTTAAACTATGAAGAGAGAACTCTAAATAAAAATATTAATTAGGGCTGTCAATCGCACATTTTTAAATTTCTTCTTGCAGCATTCACTTAATCTGAAAGGGAGCAGATTAGCTACAGATACAGAAATGTAATGACTACTTCACCTCCTCTTCCTCCCAGTCAATGAGGTCCCAGTCGTATGCGAGGACAGCTCTGCGCCTTTTCCAGAATTCCAGGAAGACCGTTGCTGAAACACATGAAGAAAACAGCATCAAGTGTTTGCATGTCAGGCGTCACGCCTAAACAGACGGCAACCTCCTTAAACTTGCATTCTCTGTACTGGCCAGCAGGGGGCTATCTTGTGATTGACAGGTCGCTACCACGGTGTTGTCCGGTCTGGGAGTTGTCCGTGTTTTCGTCTTAGAACTTTAACCCTTTCCTGTCTTATTCAACGCTTGGTTGTATGGCTCGTGTCACTTCTGGTTGCAAAAAAAACAAAAATGGCGGCGGCCAAAATTCCGAACTCGAGGCTTCAAAACCGTCATCCACAAACAAATGAGTGACGTCAGAGCAACTACGTCCACTTCTTATATACCTGTACAGTCCATGCTCCTAAACAGTGCTGATCAACATGATTATCTGAGGTACTTGGCTCGTCATAAGGTCTGATATTATACCAAATGAACGTTGGAAGTGAATCAAAACAGTGAAGTTGCGGTCCGTAAAACCAAAACAATGAGCTGAAAGACACTAAAATGCTCAATAGAGCTGACAGGAACTGCAAAGTTGGGTGATAATTCACTGAGCGACCCCTTTTAACGTTTCACACAGTCATGTGACTCATTGTTAATGCATTAAAATATTAGGGCTGTCAAAGTTATAACGTGTTAACGCAAATTCGTTTTAACGCCACTAATTTCTTTAACGCAATAACACATTTGATATTTCGTTGTAAAGCTAGAGTGAAGATACTGGCATCATATGAAACTATAAAAACCTAAGGAATCCATTGGTACCAACCATGTCATACTAGCTTGTCGGGAAGGAGGCTAAATAACGCTCCGAACTTGTGATTAATCACGATTAACTATGGACATCATGCGATTAACCCTGATTAAATATTTTAATCAATTGACAGCCCTAGTTATTAAATAAAAAATAAACAAATTATTTCTTCCCTCTCCCTCTCTGCTAAACTTAATGGGCGTTTTTGCACTGTAATATCATTAGCACAATATGTTTTGTGTATCTGACCTTGAGACGAGATAGTGATTGCAAAGTGAAGCGCAATTTATGACATTTGATTACTGCATTTTTAATCTGGCACAATAGCTGCACCCTGGACAAACGATCATGTGTAACTACAGTGGCACTGCGGATCGTTGAGACATTGTTTGGAATTTAAAGTTGCGCTAAACACTTTGTTAGATGCTACTGGAGTAAGCTGCCAATATTGGTAAAAAACGAAAATGCAATATTTTACTATGAAAGGTCCTCACATAGAGCTTTGATGTTGCAATGGTCCAACTGGCGAAACCTCTTGAAACGGTCACTTGTATTAGTTCATGACATCAGTCTTTTTACTGCCTCATAAGCACCAAAATCCCTCATGTGAAGAAAAACAGTGAAGTCATGGTCAAATGTTGTCACTGCATGTGACTGACTAGCAATAACTAGTGAAACCAGCTGGTTTGATGCCAAGATAATTAGACTGTTCAAACTGTCACAGGCAGTGTTCACCGTGGAGAGTAGGTACTGCTGAACAAAGTCCTCTGGATAGCTTACTTATTGCGCATTGGTATACCTGCCTTTCAAGCTTTTATCCTCAGCCTTATTTTCTCTATCGTGTCCACCGATACTGAACGCGAAGCAACATATTTTTGAATGTGAAGACGCAGCTGTCTGAGAAGGGCGTCCCGCGTGGAGCCGGCAGGGGAGCACCCTCCTGAGGAACCTTAATGAAGGGATTTGAGCTGCTTCTCTGCTGCAGTTGAACCCTGTAATATTATTCACTTGGACAGCAGCAGCAACTTCCAGAAATCAGTTACTGTAAGGTCAGTACATTAGCGCACTTTCTTTTAGACTTTTCTTTAAACTGGAATAGTATTTGCAGACCGGGCTCTGGCATGTCTGTGCAGCTGTGAAAACAGCCTTCCACATGTTGTTTACAGGTATTCTGGTTCCCTGTACAGAAGTTCAATAAGAGTTTGGCATGTTTTAGTCAGATTATTCGTGTGTGACGATCTTTGTTTGTACAGTATAATGTCTTATGTTTGTTTAAGTATGCATATATCTTGTTTTATGTTTTAAAAACTTTATTTTAACAGATCTTTTATGACTGTTTTTTTTTTTGCACCCATACAGTTTTTATGTTACTGATGTTTTATCTGATTTTTTTATACCCTTATCCTCACCTCTGGCTATCCGAGAACGATCAGCTTTATAGTTTCTGTCGCAACCGGACTCCATTCTGCTTTAGTGCTGTAATAATCTTGTGGAATTTGCACTTTGCTAAGGGTCTGTTATTGTTATTCTATGTTCATATTTGATATTTTCTAAGCTAGTTGTAGTAATCTGGTATTTTTTATAGTGTATTCTAATATATTCTTGATATTATGTATACTATATATATTATCTCTAGTGTTGATATGTATATTTACTTACTGTTCCTGTACTTTGCCTGGATAACCTGCTGCTGTAACACAGGAATTTCCCAATTTGAGATCAATAATATGATGCTATTTGACACTAATTCACATAGAGATCCTTTTTAACCTTACATTCCAATAGACTGCATGACCTTATTTTGCACGTTTGCACTGTGCTTAGAGGCCTGTAACTTATTAAAGGTTGTTAAAGTGTTAAAGTTTGTAGACAAGATAAGAGGGAGATAATTAAAGTTAACATTTGGCCTTTTCACGCTGGAAAAAAAACAACATTTAATATCGCACTGATGTGAATAAATTGTCTTTTAAGATGATATCTTGCTAAAATCTTTTAATACCCTGAATGTTTTTCCATATTTTCACCACACATAATTTCCGTCACTTGCATTCTAATTTAAATGGATGTCCCAGCCTTCACACAATATATTATAATCAAGTCTCTTAGACTAGAAATCTTAAATAATACATAATATAAATAAACTTGATGCACTTGATGTAATAAAATGCAAGAAAAATAATCAAATCTCCCAGGGCAGGTTGATTTTATATACTCAGTATATATACAATATGAAACAAAATATAAAAGAGATTTGATCATTTTAGTGTGCAGGAGAAAACTTCAATCTTTGCCAGGGTGTAAGTAAATACTTAAGCTAATGCCTCCGTTCTGCCCGGCTACACAGAGACACATCCTGGGGCAGTGAGGGATCTGACTGATGGCGTTTCTCCAGAACCAAAACCTGACTCAGCCAGAAGTCACCCACTGGGAGCTAACACCACACCTATCTTCAACTGGTACTGTAGCATTTCAGTTTCACACAACTGTTTTACTTTGCTTTGACTTAACATGAGTCCCACTATATCAGGCAGTTCGCCATGAAACATTTATACTTGTGAAACCGATCGGGTTTCCACTGCATCGAGGACATTGTCTGAATATGTCAGAGTGTCTGAATTATTAACGCACACTAATGCGACAGGGCCTGCACTGCTTTCGTTAGCAGGTATACTGTAGATTGAGAGCCACGGCACTTACTGTCTATGAATTAAACAATTTGATTTATGTATTTAAGCTTTCGGCGTTTATGTTTAAAGGTGTCTGAAATGTCCTGCCCGTGTTTGTGTGCCGCCTCTGCATTGAGCTTACGTTAAATCTCGTTACCCCTTCTGCCCTCTTCTTACCCTCAACAGTTAACAACACCATAATCGTGCTGGGCGTGTTGACCTTTGCCCTCCAGCTGTGTTTAGCTCTGGTCGTCCTGCTGAGATGTTGGAGATTGGACAACAGAGTACGAGAGGCTCTCAAACACCCAGAGACTTTTAACAAACTCACCGGTGAGCATTTTGTAGTCTGCTGCTAGTTCTTGTTCTTGTTTTAGGTTGGTATGTAGTTCTTTGAGAAATTACCTTACTTATGAAGCAGGACGCTGCCAGTATTTAATATCAAGTTTACTGCAACTGCAACTACTGATAAGAAATACATATCATATCACATATTTCATGCCTCCAGGTCAGATTTTGTAGCATATTTCGTACCTATATTATTCAGATGACACAATGTTTAGATGGTATTAGGACTGTGCCGAATGTCATCTATTTACATTAAAAGCTTCAACTGAGGTTTTCAAATTAAGCTTTGAATGTCTGTCGTCATATTTTATGACGTTATCACTTTGTTATTGTGGTTATGTAAATGTAATTTATGGTGCTATTAGACTGCTGCTAGACCGCCCCGTTAATAGAGAAGCAGCAAGCGGGAAAGCAAACAGTTTTTTGACCGCAATGGAAAGGTTGTTTTTGAAAGGCTAAACGCCAACAAATATGGATTGAAGCAGAATATTTCATTTATTTCTTTAATGAATTTTGACTTTTGGATTTTACAACATTTGGAAATGTTTGAGTCGGAAAGAATACTACGCAGTCACCACTGGAATCTAATTCTACAAATAGTATAATACTAATAATTTTAGTATAACCTGATCTTTATCTGCAACTAACTGTGCAGAAATACAGAGTGTAAGCACAATGAATAGCAAAATTTCAAATTTAAGCTTCGAATGTCTCTCGTCATATTTTATGACGTTATCATGCTAAAAAAAATTATATTTGTTTTTTTTGGTTATATAAATGTAATTTATGGTGCTGTTATATTTCTGCTAGACCACCCCCTAAACACAGGTGTGCGCATCCCTTTGCGTGTAGCAAGCAGGATAGCAGAGTTTTTTGACCACCGTGAAAATGTTTTTGAAAGGCTAAACGCCAACAAATATGGATTGAAGCAGAATATTTAATTTCATCATTTGGCAAATGATGTCCTTTTTTAATAAATCTGTGCCTGAAACTGAAACAATCCTACGCAGCCACCACTGGAATCTAATTCTACAAATAGTATAATGCTTATATTAGTGTAGCCTGATCTTTATCTGCAACTGTGCAGAAATACAGAGTTTAAACACAAAGAATAGACATGCAGAAAAAAAAAAAAAAAGCTGCAAAGCAATCAAATTTTGATTTAGAATATGAATGTCAACGTTATGAACAAAGCTTTGAATTATTTGGTACAGCCCTAGATGAGATAAAGTGACAGAAGCAGCATGAATTGTGAATGTTGTCAGTCCCTATGTGAGAACTTTCTCACCTGCCACGGTTTGAAAATTGCCTTTTCAGTCACCTTGTTAAGTTTTGTAAGAATTGTCTCCTGTATATCTTCAACAGAGTGATTTTATTCCTTTCTTTTCTATTCCTCAGCCCCCTCATCCTTCCACCTAGACATTTATAAACAGGCCAGCTATCAGCTATGTGACGATGGTGCTGCTGCTTCACCACCTGCCAAGTCTGCAGCAGTTGAAGAATATGAACCCTTCACAAACTCTCTGTTGTCTCCTTCCATACCCTGGGACCTTGTTCAGCGCTGACATGCTCCTGATCCTACCGGCGTTTACCGAAAGTCTTCACGATGAATATAGTGAATGCATTCTTTTTAAAGGAAAGAAAGCGATGCAATAATATGCAATAAAATAATATGTGCCACTTTTTAAATGTAGTGATTTTGTTTTTAGAGATCTTCGATATTTTTTTCATTATTTCAGTAATAAAAAAATGGAATTAAAGCTGCATTAATCAATATTTTTATATGAACAATGGGTCAAATGTGTTATATCAAAGGGGATGGTCTTAGTGACAAAACCACAGAGAATTATTTCCAAATGCAGTGAATCGCTGGTTATCTGGTGATCATAGTGAGAGACAGATTTCCCTCAGGTGGCGGAGACCAAAATTGAGCTAAAAGGAGAGTGAATATTGGACTAACAGTCACCAGGTGGACAGAAACATGACTCCAAATGAATGATAATGTTCCTAGGTGTTTGCTGGGTGTGTAATTCGGCAACATGTCAGCCATATGAACTTTCTTAATTGATAAAATGTCAATATTGTGTGCTTGTTGTGGCAAAAAAAAATGCAATATTAGTACATCTGAAGTGTTTTTCTAGGTGGAAAGTTAGTACAGAAATGTGAACTGTTGAACTTACCCCAAACAGCCATGAATACGGCGAAGAAAACAGTTGCACCATTGTCAAAGAGATGGGTGACCTGAGAAGAAGATTGAAGAAGTTGACATGGTGCTAAAAAAATTAGAGAGAAAGAGAATTTAGCTTAAGTTCACAGTCTCCATATGTTTGATACTGTATATCACGGCGCTGTAAGGTTTGTTACAAACTGTATAGCCGTCACTCATCACTGTATATTGTACTCCAAAGCAAATTGGCCTGCTGTGTCAATACGTCGGCTTAGCCATTGGTATGTTTTTATCTATAAGGCCATTCTGGGTAGACTCCCCTGTTATTTATCTGTCTTTCTAACTAGAAAACATGGCAATTATGGGTTACGGTCTCAGGACACGATGCTTATGACTGTTCCCAGCGTTCGGACTGAGTTGGGAAAGAAGGCCTTTATGTTTCCTGCACCATCTGCATGGAATAGCCTGCAAAATGAACTTAAACTCCAGGACCTAGTCACTCTAAATGAATTTAAAGGCATGGTGAAATCTATAGAAACGGACTCTATCGATAACTTGTTTTGATCGAAATAGGATTATATGACCTCCCTGCACTTTTACAGTACGGCACCTTTGAGCTGATCCATTGATTTTTAATGTGTATGTATGAAACTGTTTGTACTGTTTGCTATTCTTGGCCAGGTCACTCTTGAAAAAGAGATTTTAATCTCAATGGGTCTAAACCCGGTTAAATAAAGGTAAAAAAAAAAAAAAAACATTGTTCTCCGACATGCTTGGAAAGGGAGGGGTGCTCAGTTGGTTGCAATCTGCAACCACACTGCTAGATGCCACTAAATCCTACACACTGGTCCATTAATTTTTATGCAGTTTAATGTCAATCCCTGATCCACTACATTTCTGAATCAAACATACCGTAGTTGGCCTTAACTAGGATTATGTGCTTAATATGCTTAATCATTTAGAGGTGAAGTTACACATTGATACACTTAGTGAGCTCATAATACAAACCGTGTGTACAAAATCAAAGCGCAAACACCTAATGGGAACATTTTGTCCCGTTGTTGCGGTGACATTACCTTGGCGTAGATGCAGCTGTCTGACAGTCTCAGGTACGGGCAGTACTGGTCACAGATGGGGCACATGATGGTATCAGTGGCCTGGCAGATTTCTTTACTGGAGAACAACATGAAGCCTATTAAACTCTGGTAAAGTTTTATTTCCTGCAGCATTTGGGAAACATAGTAAAACCCCAAACTGATGCAACTTTCTAAAAAAAAAATGTAAGCAAGAACAGTGTGTGTTTTTGTGTCTTTTCATTATTTATCTGACTTGTTAAAGTTATAATGTTTTGAAAATAATTCTGCGGCACTGCACAGTGTGTCATAAAGTGATGACAGGGCACATTTGCATTTACATCTTAAGCATTTAATTTAAACAGAGAATCCTGAATACGTTTAATATCCTTTATTTCATTTAACAGGCATCCGATACTATAAGTTACAAGGAACAATTTCACACTCCATTGCCTTATCTGTAATACAAAATTAGTTTTGCATTCAGGAAGATTAGATATTAGAAAGATTAATTCTTCACTAAATAAATGGTCGATCTGATCTGTACTTATTGAGCATGTGTGCAGCATAAAACAAGGCTGGTTCTTCTGTAGGAAAATCTTTTAAAATATTTGCTTCAAATATAATACAACTACCAGCTCTAGGGGTCTGAAAAGTGAAGCCAATGTGCCTTAAACCTGCATTCTCTCTAACAGCCAGCAGGGGGCGACTCCTCTAGTTGCAAAAAGAAGTCTGATTGTATAGAAGTCTATGAGAAAATGAGCCTACTTCTCACTTGATTTATTACCTCAGTTAACATCGCTAGTTTCAAGTCTTCTTCAATACAGCATGATGTTCATTTAGTAAATTATGGTCTCATTTAGAGTCAAATAGACCATAAAGCAGGGGATGCTTTAGGGCGGGGCTACCTTGTGATTAACAGTTCGCTACCACGGCGTTGTCCGGTCTGGGTGTTTTCGTGTCAGAACTTTATGTTAATTAATTGTAACATTTTGGTTGCGAAATTGTTTTTCTTATTCGTCGTACACCTCTCGTGTCACTTCTGGTTGCAAAAGACAACATTGCAAAAGCTAAAATGCCGAACTTAAGGCTTCAAAACGGCAGTCCACAAACCACTGGATGACGTCACGGTGACCTCTTATAAACAGTCTGTGTTATTTGATCAGAAAAGAGAAGAGCTGTGTTTACCTGACCTGGCAGTGCTCCAGAGTGAAGAGGCCATACAGGAATACAAAGAGGCCGACCAGAGCCGCAGGAAACAGCATGCCGGTGTACCAGCCGAGCCAGGCGAAGTACAGGCCGATCTTCTCCCCGAAATACCTCCTGAAACAACAGCAGAGCGCAAGAGGAACAAATTCTTCAGTTTCAGTAGAAAAACGCATTCGAAAAATACAAACTTGGTGTGCAAAGTCCTTTACTGCAACTAAATCATGAATTTAAATGTGTCACTCTGACCCCTTGAAGTGCTCGACTGTAACTACCTGATGAGGTCCAGCGGTTGGTACTTGTACCAAACCCCCCACCAGGCCCAACATTCGTACAGCAGGTGCCGGTGGTTCTCTGCTCCGTGTGTTCTGAAGGAGTTTTTGCTGTGGTAGCTCCCCTGTTAAGATCCAGACAACGCACACAGACATGGAGAAACATAATCTGTAATCACTGTAATATCAGTACTTGGAATCCATGAACACATGCATGGCACAGAATGCAGTTATGACTTAAAAACAGGTGACAGAATTACGGAGATCAGCTGAATTACCTCGTGAAGAGGGAAAGCTGCCTCGTATGAATTATTGCTCAAAAGACGATTAAGTCCTGGAATGAAAAACAGAGAGTCATGAAAAGAAGAGAAACAGAAGACTGATGCTGTCAGTCAAGCAGTGTAGCAGATACTAGGGCTGTCAATTCAAAAATTCAAACTACTGTTTGAACGTGATCTGTTTGAATTAAAATTCTCAGTGTGTACGTCAGACCGGCACATACGGGTACTTTGCAAAACGTCAAGGCCCGCCCCTTTTTGGGGATTATAAAAAACTGAAGAACCCATAGACTTCAATGCAATTAGACGTATGTTTGGATTGTAATTTTGACAAGTTTGTATGCATTCATCTCTTGTTAAACAAACATTTGTTTTATATACATGTCTAATAATGAAAATTGCCTGAGCGTTCGCGTTACCTTAAAGGTACCATATTGTAAAAAGTGAGATTTTCAGGTCTTTTACATTATAAAACAGGTTTAAGTGCTGTATAAATACTGTTAAACTATCAAAACACTCAATATACGGAGAAATACACACAGCCCGTATTCAGAAATTGTGCGTTGTGATTTTGTGATGTCACAAATGTGCAATATTTAGCACATATTTAACATCAGCTGACAGGAAGTAAACATGGACCCAAGCTGTTGCCTATCAACGCAATTCATTGAAATGCACAAAAACGGAGCGTTTCAGACAGAGGGTGAATACAGGTATATTGAGGCAGACAGTATGAGGAAAATAAAGGTATTTTTTAACATTACAGCATGTAAACATGTTCTAGTAGAAACACAAAATACAAGTATGAACCTGAAAATTAGTATAAGTCCCCTTTAATAAATTAAGGTTGATCGCCGTCATGTCCCTTCACTCTTGTCCCCATCCAACACAGCGGCCGGGAGTGCAGCCTTGGATTCATTGTTGGTGCAACCAACTACACAGAAACTCTTCGGCAAAGCATTATCACTGTTACCGGTTTGTTTAAAGTCGAAGAAGTTTGGAGACATGTTTCAACTTCTTCCGTTTACGCTGTCTATGAAGGCCACAGGATTGTTTTCCCCAAAAAAGGGGCGTGGTCATGCAGGCCTCCTCTGGACGATGTATTGCCGGTCTGATGTATAAGCACAACAGCATGCCCTGAACTCCTTCACAGGGTGTTTGTAAAAAAGCACCGTCCATCTGACCCATTGTATGTTCTTTTGCTTCATCAGTTCGCTATGCTATTGTTCTCTTTGCTAACGGAGAGTGGAGAAAACAACCACGACAGCCCACCCTGTTCATTGCCACATTTCAAATATTTCTAGAATTGTGTCATAATGCCGAGGGAAAAAAAAACTCACCCATCTTATTTTTACCCTCCTCATATTTGACCCGCTGGAGGATGTGATGGACGATTCGACTTCTGGTGGCGTTGTTGAAAAAGGTCTCTTTGTTGTGGATGATGAAACTGCAGTGAAACGAACCAGTTATTACAAATCTGTCTGCTGTGAATGATATTTCTTCTGTGTGTGTGTGAGTGTGGCAATTTTGCATGAGAAAAGCAACGGAGAGAATTTCAAGTGGCACAAGCACAAAAGAGGAAATGGAAACCGTACCATAGGGCATAGGGCATTTCTTTTTAAAAGGGCTGTTCTGTAAAAAACTCACTGATGTATCCTCGATCGACTGAAGGGCGCGGTGAAGCTCTCGTTCTCCTCCAGATCGGGCAGAGTTTCCTTGTCGAATTTCATGGGCTTGCGGGGAAGCCAGCCGCGAAACTTGTTGATGCGCTTCTCCATCCTGCAAGTGAAGTTTCTTTCTGTTAAAGCTGCCAAGTTCTGCTTCCTCACCTGATCTCATGCTGCCTCTTTGAATGAACACTCACCTGCTCATGAACTTGTACCGTCGGTGCATGTAAAAGATTTTCCTCCTGGAATATGCAGGACGTTAATAACATCAATAAATGGTACTATTACTGATACTTCTGTTACTATTACTGCTCCTATTCATGCTTAAAGTATCAATTCTACTATGTTTTTACCATTACTGCTATCGCTGCTAATAATAGACATGATAATACTACTAATACAAACATTAAAGGTAGCCACTGGAGTTCTTCGACCACTATGGCGTAACTTTTTTATGCACGTGACCTTGTTATGTTTGTATTGTGCAAAAGCACACAGGTGACACAATACAGATTTGCATTTTAAAAATTGGCTTTTGCAAATGCTTTATGAGGACGGAAATGTATTTGACATGATTTAAGACCTTTGGTGAGTCACAGTAAATGAAAAGAAAACTCCATAGGGTACCTTTTAAGTGTTTTTTTCCCCATTATAAAACACTTTTAGGAGAGGTTGTTGTCTCACCTAAAAGGCATGCGAATGTTCATGAGCTCTGCGTAGCGACAGAGAACGTCCCATGGTGCATGAAGCTTCAGGAAAATCACATCGCTGTTTGTTAAAGAGCCCTGGAAAGAAACCACACACACACACACACACACACACACACACACACACACACACACACACACACACACACACACACACACACACACACACACACAAAGCAATAACACAAGTTGCAAATCGTGTGATACATAATCTTGAGATGGCAGTGTAGCGAGAGTTCAGCAAACATGTAAAGATGGATGTGGCAATAATTTAAAGGCAAGGTGCAGCCATGCTTGTAGAAAATAGAAAGAGGTTGAGAAAGTAAAAAAAAAAAGAAAACATTAGAAAAGAGATACGCTATCAGAGGATGTTTCAGAAGCAGAGGTGAGGAAAGGAGAGGGAGGGTGAACGAGTTCTGAACAACCTCCAGCTTCCCGGCGCAGTGTGAACAAGGTGAGGTCATCTCTTGGGGAGCTGGGGCTGAATTCTAATCACAACAATAAGGTCAACTGAGTAATCCCTGTCCGCGGAAATGTCACTGTTCCCCTGCCGTGACACGGCTCCCCACGCACAGCATCACAACAACCAGCTATCGATCACACACTAATTAGGAATGGATGAGACCTACTGTATGCTGTTGTATAGGATACAAGGGACACACAAATATTTAATTATCTTGTGTATACACGTACACAAGATAATTAAATATATCGCTTTTAAACACACATGCGCACGTTCTGGTGTGACTAAGCTATTTGGCTTACGCACAGTCTCCTTGGGTGGGAAGTCAGGTGAGTAATCTTAACCTGAATTGAGCACAGACTGGGAGGGAAAGGAAATGGGACTGAAGGATTAAGATGAACTACCTAACATGGCACACACACACACACAAATACAGGAAGAACGTCACAGTATTTTATTGGGATCACTGGTGCTACTGGGAAAGATTAGTGTGTAATGGGGCTGTCCTCGACCAAAGAAATTAATTCTTCTAAATAATATAAATAAATAAATTCTAAATCGTGTGTTTATGTTCATACATTTCTTGGAAATAAGTCCGTCAGCATGAAAAAAGCAGTAAAAAAGACTAATTGACTAAAGAAATCTAAGACCAAATTGACCGATTAGTCTAGTAATCGACTGAGGGGGCAGCCCTACTGTGTAACTAACTAATTTACAGTAGTGAGAAATCTGGATTATGGATTTTCATCAGATTGTGATTGGACTGAGAAACACAGCCAGCGTGAACTGTTGACCTCAGCTTCACATGCTTAAGGGAAACTGGAGCTACCGAACATGAAGGAAATGTTTATGTATGTTTGATTTTGTATGTATGTAGTGTTTCCAGCAACTACAGAGGAAGTGCCCACGTATGCATGTACATGCATTTGCAGTATGTAAAGTGTGGGTGGGCCGTATGAATAAAATGTTCTATGTGTGGGAGGACCCGCTGATTCCCATTTCAAATGTTCTTCAACACAGAAACATGGGAGTCTCCTGAAAAATAATCATATAGGTTTATGTTACAGCCACCAGTTTTTTAAAGGTGCTAAATTAGAAATTCAGAGCATATCTAGTGCCTCCACACGGTTTCTGTTTCTTACCAAAATGCACCGTGGGTGTCGGAGATGGAGTCTCACCTAATGATTTTACATACTCAGGTTTGTACCTTCAAAGAACCACATATTTTCTAACACAGATGTTAATCTTCTGTACTGATTATTCAACCGTGGGGGTTTCATGTCGATACAAGCTGTAGCAGTGCTCCAACTGTGAGTTACCTAACATTTTCTATGGAAAAAATGAATGCCCTAAATAGCTCCTCCTATTTCACATCTCTATAGACGAATCCAGGGAAATAGCGCAAGTAACCAAGTTGCCATTACTGCGGTGGCGTCTCCCTATGATACGCACATGTTTGAATGCAAGCTGTCCTAAGACTATACTAAGAATAAGACGTCTATATGTAATTTTATACCATGATATCGATATACAGCATATTGTGATATATATTTTCTAGAAGTTTAACCGCGAAAAAAGCCCATTTATAGATAAATATTGATGAGGGAATGTAAGTTTTGGGCTAATCAGGAAATTTAATACTTGAAAAATCAAGGTATGATTGTCATTAATGCAAATATCCTGTAAGTCAATATTGCCATCGTAGTATATCACTATAATCTTTCTGAATAATTTGCATCATTGGCTTCAATGGTCTAATACAGCCTAAAATATCAAAGGTACAATTGATAACATTGATAACATTCAGCCACTAGATGTCACATTCTCCCTCTTCCATTCCATTGCATTTACTTCACAACAAGTCGTCGCCAGTCAATCTCAGCCATTTATCCGTTTTTTCCACACTAACTGACGACCCAGAGATACCACGTGATACCAACGTCGTTTTACTATTGGCTCGCAAGTCCTGTTAGAAATGGGAACCGAACATCAGATATCTTCCACAGAGACACGCCAAAATGTTTTAAATGACTAATTCACAACCATAATATATTTTTTTTTCAGGAAAAGCCATACTTTTATTTGGCACCTATTTAAAGGCTCTGTGGATGTATTATTTTCTAAAAAATATTCGTCTACATAAAAATGTTATCAATAAGACCTTTAAAGGTATGAACGGCAAAAGCAAAATCTCTGGTAGTAGACACATTTCTATTGTACAGTCTACTAGAGTCACTCAAAGCAACAGTAAAGAGGGCGCAGTATGCTTTGCCATCGTGGTTCAAGCCATCTAAACTCACATCCAGATGGGAGCGACAGCATTGTCATAGTAACAAAGAACGAGACCGCAACACTGCTGCTAGTACGTGCGTGTGCATGCTTGTGTGTACTGTAAAGCGTGTGGAAAAACACGTGAAGCAGTCCTCGTCAGAAAGACGACAGTTGAAGGAAGAAACAACCGCAAGTTGCAGCGAGAAGGAAATGTCTGGAGAGAAGAAGCATATTCAAAGAGAGGAGGCAGCACAAGAAGTTGAAAGAGAAGGAAAGAATAATCGTTCTTTTAAAGAAAAGAATAAAAGAAAGTAAGTAGGGGGGATGGAGGAACATTATACTGTACACACACACACACACACACACACACACACACACACACACACACACACACACACACACACACACACACACACACACACAGATTTATGATCACGAGAAAGAAAGCCACAGCGTTTTCAAAGCTATGGGCATAATGACTCTTAATTTGCATTGAGTCTATATTCAAGTCAGCATTATGGTATTCCATATGAAGCCATGATTGATGAGCCTCGCACTGGTGACATTATTAAACTGATCCAACTCATTAACATTTTAACTACCTGGGTGCTTTGGTCAGAAAGGGCAAAGGGAAGGAGAGAGATGCTAATGTAATGCAACCATATTACACAGTTTTATTCACTTGGGTGACACTTTTTCGACGTGTTAAATTGTAAATTCAAATTCACATTGGATAGAGACACGGTGTTCTAGATTTTGATGGTTGCATCAATGTATACGTTATTCCCGATACGGCTTTATCTCTCACCTCTATTCTTCAGTCTCGCCTCCTTTCAGTCAATTACCCTGAGCACAGTTTTATAATATACAGGCTACCAGTCTGCTGACTAAGACACACATTATCTATGCATCCACGGAGGATCACAAACAACAGCTTATTGCTCATAAAATGCAGCCAGGCTTAAAACCCCACACATACACACACAAACAGACACCTAACCTACGCAGAAACTGTTTTTCATTCAATTATCAGCATGTCTGTGCAATCTAAAACAGCTTAGAGACGGACAGGGACGCCGTAAAAACGGGCTGTGAATTCTGGCCTCCATAGCCGTGAGAAACAAAAAAAGCAGTGGCAATACGTATAACACCGAGCCACAATTATACCACCTCCGTCTGCCTCTGCTGCTCTCAGACAAATGGATAGGTAGATTAGTTTTGCACTTGACTGGTTTTGTCTGGCAGCTCCAGCCGGTGCCCGTGTCACACGCTGACGACAAGGCCACCACTTCCCGAGGTCT
>CAKALG010043215.1:0-17167 GCA_916700815.1 Helicolenus hilgendorfi
CACAGCAGTAACACGGCAGTAAAACGACAGTAACGTAACATGGCAATAACACTGCTGGTTTGAAAAATAACCAGCCTACTAGCCGTAGCCCGTTAGCCTACCAGAAAAGCCACTGATCGCTATGTTCATCTTCCTCCTGCGCACTGAAACCATTGAAGTCGTCTTCTTCAGTGTCGGAGTTGAACAGCCTCAGAATGACTTCATCACACACTTTCTCAGTCTCTCTGTCGTTGTCGCTCTCAGTGTCACTTTCGTCTCGAGGTGAATTTGTGCTGTCCAAAACGAGCAGTGCTTTTTAGCTGGGCCGTTAAAACGAGCAGTGCTTTTTAGCCGGGCCGTTAGCCCGTAAAACTCTATAGATTATTGTATAAGCCGCAGGGTTCAAAGCGTGGGAAAAAAATAGCGGCTTATAGTCCGGAATTTACGGTAATCGTTAACCAGGAAATACTGTATAAAGGTCAGGGTGGATGGGTGGGTTAAAAAAAATACCAGACTTTCGCCCAGCAGACCGGTGTTGGTGTCCCGTGTGAAAACAGAAGTCAACATTGATTTGTCACATAACTTACGCAGTAAAGTAACGCCAATTCCTGAATTATTTCAAGCCAAACCACGACCTTTTCCTAAACCTAACTAAGTAGTTTTGGTGCCTAAACCTAAGGAAGTTGTTTCCTGTGAAGATGGAAGTTTATTTTGAAAAGAAGTATAGATGTAACAAGCTGAAACTGACACGTGTTGCTGGATATTCGTTGGAAAACTAACGAAAAAGGAGGAATAACATTTTCGTAACATATCATACGAGCCGTTGTATAAGAATACGTTGACAACAAAGGTGTTCAAATGGGCTTTCTTAAAGAGCAGTAACCAACAGGACTCAGTCGGAAGTTGGATGCTTGAATTTCACCATATTGCTGTCTGCCTTTCCTCCATAATACTTTCATCACTTTTTGTTTTCTTCATGTTTCATTGATGCTCTGCGAATCTTTCAAAACCTCCCCATATGTTGTGAATCAGGCATGCGTCACCATGGATTTTCATTTATCGACACTAAACTTGTGATTCATGTACTGTACTTGGGAGCTGCAGTATTGAACCACACAGCAAAGGTGCTGATCTCAGACACACACACACACACACACATGCCAGCAAACACATCAATAAACCCCATTATTAATTGAAAGACTAATATAAAAAGAGACTCAGTCAATAATCTCACCCCAAAGAGCCACACTGACTGAAGACTTCATTATGCATCACTGATTTTATGTCTCGTCTTTCATGCCAAGGTCTTTGTTTCCCTTTTCCCCCTTTTGATTTGTGCGCGGATTGATCTAAAGGAAAAGATTCATCTCTGTGTCTGGTCCCTGACTGTCTTTGCAGAGGGTTGCATCAGCTCCTGTCTGCTCCACATCTTTTCCTCTTATGTGATCTCCTAATCAGATTCTCCCCCACGGTATACTCAAGTTTAGTAACGGATCCCACCTACCCACCAGCAGATTAAAATCATCTGAGTCCTCCCCCATAATCCGTTTTCCTTCTTTTAAATCTACAGTTTTTTATATTTGGATTCCTAAGATTTTTCATTTTGAAGACAGTTGTGAGACGCTGACGTTTAAGGAGGATCAGTTAATGATGAATGGTTGCGTCTGTGCTGGTATCTAATGTGTTATTTTCCCGTGAGGACTCGACTCTGTTGGCAGATGACAGACATGTTTAGCTTGTAGCCTGTGGCAGCTGCCCATTAGCTATTCTCTTTCACTTGTTTGGCCAGCTAAAAAAAAATCCTCCTGCAGGCACTAGTGCACTCTCCTAACGTAAATACACTTTCACAAACATACACTCACCGCTCAGGCTAAAATAACCCCTGCTAACCTCCAGCTAAAGGCTTCCCAGTCTTTTCCAGGGACACTGCCAGCTGCTGACAAAAGCATGTTGGTATTGCAGGTTACACTTTCTCCATAGAAGATATACAATATATACAGATTTTTAAATAGCTGCCACCTGCTATGTCGTCGGTTAGGAAAGATGCATAGAGGGTGATAACTTGAAGATGTGTCAAAGGCGACTGCTGAGAGTAAAAACATCTGACCTTCATGTAGATGGAGGAAATTGGCTACTGAAGTTAAAAAGCATTGATGCAAACAATGATGTGTCTGACCTTTGCACAAAAATAAAGCAAGTAGATATAAATATGCATAACGTATGCATTGGCTTCACAGTGAGTTTCACAGTAATGTGGTGTCTGCTGGCTCGTGCTGATGATGGGAGGTGGGGTTACATCAGTTCGTTCCACTTCTCTGTCCTCTGCAGACGTCGTTAAACTTCATTAAACTGGGAGTTTGTGCTGCTTAGCTAACAAATGTGGATGCACACACACTCCCACACGGTAACACACACAGGCAATCACAAGTATACAGCATAACACACACACACACAGCCATTCAGACAAACACTCTTTCACACAAATACAACACGACAAACTTATAATCAGTGTAGCGCTTCGGAATGATTTTAAAAATCTCTCTCTGTCACACACACACACACACACACACACACACATACACACACACACACACAAACACACTTTGACACTAACCCGACTTCTCTTTTTTGATTTCGCAGAACTTTTACAAGGACATCAATCGTGAAGGGATGTATATCAGGTATTTATGTGCTGCATTTGACATAAAATGTGGTGCATTTGTGTGTTGCAAATGCATGCATGTGTGTGTCTTAATGTGTGTACGTACGTGCGTGTGTGCGACTCCATAATCTGACAAGGGATTATATGAGTCCCGCTGAATTAATGTCAGAATCCACAGGATCAGCTCCTAGTCTGACTGGAGGGCGAGCACAGAGAAAGAGAGAACTGATTGGCGAGAGGTGGAGAGATGGAGGAAGGCAGGAGAGAGAGAAAGAGAGAGAGAGAGGGAATAGAGATCCCGTCAGGTCCCACGGTGCATTTCTGGCGATGGCTTATGGACATAATTAGTTATCTGTTTGTGTGAATGTGAGCTCAACGCTGTGGTTGATCAGCCGCTTTCGTCCAATCCCATGGAGAATGCGGTTAACATTTGACCAGCTCGCTAGTTATCGTTAGCAGACAAACAGAGTTTAATGGAATTATACATTAAAGCACTATACGTATGTGTTGTATAATAAGCCGGGATGTTGTCTTACACAGTTCTAGCTATATTCCTACAGGCCATGCATGGATAATAAAACCTCAAACTAATTATGTTCTGGCCCAGCGTGTGAATTACGGACCATTAAATTGCATCTTAATTGCTTACATTCATATTGAAAATGATACTTATGCTAACACGAGTACTTAATAGTCCCTCTACTGTTAAGTATATGCTGTACTGTATGTACTAAATAGTACACTGTGTTTTGCAGTTAGTATATAAGAATTCATCTTTCTTTACTGTTTTGCACCAACAAGAACTTTGTCAATCAAACTGTGACTTTAGAAAATGGTTTTCCAAACATTTAACATTTTAATTTTTGTTTTGTGAGATCTTTGTGGAGCTGTCTCACTAGAAAATACATTTTTTTTGCAGCCTTGAGTACCATCTCCATTGCCTCTCTGCATTATATTGTAGCACACAAAACAATTAAGCGTTTTTTTGGTATGTATAGTGACTTTTTTGAATATACCCCCAGTCATTTTTTCACTTTTTTTATATATTTTTTTATTGAGAAAGGTATAGAAGAGACACATCATACATTTTACCCCTTTTTACATCCTCCCCCCGCCACTTCATACACAAATACACATACAGTATTAATCGTTCCAGGCCTAATACAAACATATTGTATTCAAAACCTTCTTACAATTTGGATGTAGTGTACAACAAGTTTATTATCAACAGCTCCAGCAGGGGACCCCAAATTTCCTTTTCCCGGGCCACATTAACCAGCTCTGACTGGGGGATCCCGAGGCGTTCCCAGGCCAGTGTGGAGATATATTCTCTCCACCTAGTCCTGGGTCTTCCCCGTGGCCTCCTCCTAGCCGGTCGTGCCTGGAACACCTCCATAGGGAGGCGCCCAGGGGGCATCCTTACTAGATGCCCGAACCACCTCGCAGAAAAAAATATTGTCGTAAAACTGAAACATAAAAATGAATAAAAATGAATGTGAATTATTTTCTTTTTTTAGTTTTTTTTTTAGCTATAATACAGTGACTCACAACTGAAAAAAGGAGAAAGCATGAACATCCATCAACAAAAAACAAACTACTGTTAAGCTAAACTCTATAAACTGACTAAAACTAAACTAAAAGGAAATGTAAAAGTCAAAATTAAAACAAAAGCTAATTGAAAATTAAAAACTATTATAACTTTGGTGTGGATTTGGATGAAAGCTTATGTCATGCTTAAAGAGAGTAAAAGTCTGTAGTTTGGATTACAGTATACACCAGGAACGTTTCTGGTGAACGATTTAAGCCCACCTTGGCCAATGTTTCCACTCAGTAATGATTTAACCTTAATTTTACTACATTAATTCGAAGGCAACATTAGATTAATCTAAAATAAAAAGATGAATTCTACAAACTTGTGTTAGTAGAATTCAACACTACAAACTTCATTTTCCTGTATCATCGGTTTCCTAACACCCAGGAGCGGCTGTAGCTCCGTGGGTAGAGCGGGTCGTCCTTCAGCCACAAGGTTGGCGGTTCTCCGGTACTCCTACAGTCTGCATGTCGAGTGTCCTTGAATGAGACACTAAACCCCTAGTTGCTCCCCGGGTGCTTTACAGCAGCCCAGCGCTCCTAAAAAAAAATACTTAGGATGAGCTAAATGCAGAGGTCAAATTTCATGTATGCACCTATATGTATATGACAAATGTAATAAAGGTTTAAAAAAAAAAAAAGGTATAGAAGAGTGCAAAGCTGCCTTTTGCCAATGTGATTTGGGTGAAAGAGAACAGGAAGGAAGAAGAGCGAAGGTGACAAATAGACAACAGCGAGTTAGTCAAACCATAACTGTATATAGGAAGTGGACGTAGTCACTGTGACGTCAGCCATTGGTTTGTGAACTGCCGTTTTGAAACCTTGAGTTTGGCATTTTGGCCTTCGCCTTCTTGACATTTGGTTGTCGCCAAATCTTGGCTTTTTCTTTGCTTTTTGCAACCAAAAGTGACACAGAGGGTAGAGCTAAGTTCAAGCAAATGCTTAAGACATTTTTAGGCGACCAAAGTTAAAGTTGTACGATGAAAACAGACCACTGACCTGTCAATCACAAGATAGCCACGCCCGAAGCATCCCCTGCTTTATGGTCTACTGTACTCTAAATGGGACCATAATTTACTAAATGAACATCATGCTGTATTGAAGAAAACTTGAAACTAGCGATTGAGACCATAAACTCATGGTTACAATGTTTACTGAGGTAATAAATCAAGTGAGAAGTAGGTTAATTTTCTCATAGACTTCTATACAATCAGACTTCTTTTTGCAACCAGAGGAGTCGCCCCCTGCTGGCTGTTAGAAAGAATGCAAGTTTAAGGCACTTCAGCAATGGCTTCACTTTTCAGATCCGGAGGTTTCCCACTGAGTCAGGCGAACAGGCTCAGTAAGTAGACAGAGGTGCAGATTGACTTGGGGAAGAACTCATTCACGCTGTCAATAGCAACTGGATTGTCCTAACCGATAGAACAGGCAGACTCCAGACAGAAAATGAGTTGGTTAAAAGTGAGAGGAAAGAGACAGGAGATGAGATTAGGTTAAATAAATAGAAAGCAGTACCCTTCAATACGATTGACCTGAGTGCATCCATGCTGCTCACACACACACACACACACACACACACACACAGAGGTTCATTTAAAAGCATCTAGAGGCCACTGCTTTCTTGCTTAGTCATCAATACCTTAGCAAGAAAGTCCAGCCTCAGAACTACAGACGGAAGCTATTAACGAGTAAGTTGGTTCACTAGCAGCCTAATGTTCCCATTTCCCTCCTTGTCGGGGCCTATAAAACATTATTGGGCTACAAAACATCTGTCAGACCGTTAAAAAGGCATGCTTTGAATTGTGCTTTTGTGTGTTCGCTCTTGAATGACCTTTCCATATTGTGTACATATGTCATATGAAAATGTGTGAGCATGAGACAGACTGAGTGAGGCAGTGACACAGTCAGTAGTGATTAATGCTTCATTTGCTTCAAGTTGCCCAACAGTGGCATCTAGTGGAGTGATGTATGTGTTGCATATTAAATGAATTTGACCTCTGTGACACGTGTGTGTGTGCTCAGGTACCTTTACAAGTTGAGGGACCTTCATCTGGAGGGTGAAAACTACACCGAGGCGGCATACACTCTGCTGCTCCACTCTCGCCTGCTCAAGGTAGGACACACACACACACACACACACACACACACACACACACATGTAGAGAGATATTTTGTCGTTTTAGTGTCTTGCTCTGTCTAATCACTTCTCTGTCTGCCACGAACGACACCGTTTTTTATTTTTATTAGCTGATAAATGGTCGCTAAGTCGCCGGCCTCCAAATGATTAAGCTCCGAGGTTAGTTTATGGCGCGGCATCGGCCGCTGTGGGCGCATTCACTATGGTGATTGATTCAGTGTGTGTGTGCAGGCTCATGTGTGTTTGACCTCTTTTGTCTCTTCATCTCTTTTATGGGACACTTAGAGGCTCGCATAGGGGACGGAGGAATAAGGGCACTGTTCTCTCTCTCCCCCTCTTTCTCTCTGTCTAGTATCATTACATCAAAGCAGTTGAACTCTATAGCGTTTTTTTATAATCTCCATTCATCTCCGGTGTCAGTCCTGTCATGCCCGCTTCACATTATTGGAAAGAGCGGGCTGTAGCGCGCAGCATGCTCTAATCCTCTTCTCTCCTAAGCAGATAGAACAGTTCTAATAACATAAGACAGTTTTTTTGGTGCCCTGTTTGTTTGGGGTTTCTAAATGAATTCCTGTGTAATTTATGTAATGGAAGATTAACTATTGTCTCATTTATATAATAAATGAACATTGTGCTGCTTGTTTTTTGTGCACACTCGGCTTGTGACTAATATTGATTTATTACAACAAAGAAACTCCAAGCTTTAAGTTCTTCTCCTCTCTTGTTTCTGCATTATGATAAATGGGATCGTAGCTGACTGTAACTTTTTTTAGTTTCAGTAATAAAAGCATACTGTATCTCACTTTTTGTCCTTCTTGTTTTTTATCTTCCATCCCGTGCTCCATTCCAGTGGTTAGATGAGATGTGCAGCCCCCAGTTCGAATCCCACGGCTCCCAAACGCAGCGGCAGCTCAAGGAAACGCTCTACGACACCATCATCGACTACTTTGACAAGGGCAAGGTCAGCATACTTTGACAAGGGCGGCTGTAGCTCAGTGGGTAGACTGGTTGGCGGTTCAATCCCCGGTTCCTACTGTCTGCATGTCGAAGTGTCCTTGAATGAGACACTAAACCTCAAGTTGCTCCCCGGGCGCTTTACAGCAGCCCATTGCTCCTAATGCTTAGGATGAGTTAAATGCAGAGGTCAAATTTCATGTACGTACCTGTATGTATGTATATGATGATTATAATAACGTTTAAGTAAAAAGTTTAAGTTTAAGCATTTTTTTAGACTACAACATGCTCCTCTTTCATAACTACGCCTTCATAGAGTAATGATCTGATTTAAAAAATGCTCCAAAATCAATTATTGTGAGGCTTTTCACTCTGGAGAAAGTTTTGGTAACACTTCATTTTACAGGTCCGCAAATTTCCTGGTAATGAGGTGATAATTAGCAAGTAATCTAATTGAAATTTCTGCAAAATTCTGCAACATTACCAAAATATTTACCTAAAAATTTATTGAAAATGACTTTATTATAAACATTATTTAATAATTATATTCCACTATTTCCCAATAGCTGGGAATATATTTAATATATTTCCAGGAAAAGAATTCAAAGTTAATTGATATGCTTTATTTACATATCTGCTGGTAAAAAGATAATAATTAGCAAATAACTTCTTTGAAATGTCTTAAAAAACTCCCTGAATCATGACATTAGCTACCAGGTTACATTTTTGTAGACAATAAGTCACACAATGGTGAGATTTGTGCCTGATCAGAAGTGTTTTCTATTAGTTTTGGTTTTCCACCTCCGATAAAGAGCAGCGCTTCTCAAGCCTACGGGCCCTATTTTAATGATTACATGCCATTTTAGCATATAATTATTAAATAATGTTTGTAATAAAGTAATTTTCGATAAATTTTGAGGTAAATATTGGGGTAATTTGGCAGTAATTCCGAAGAAATTTCAAATAAGATACTTGCTAATTATCACCTAATTACCATGAAATTTGCAGCTTTTATTTTGAAATTACCATAACTTTCTGAATTCCTTTCACAAAAAAATAAAGAAATCACAACACTAGCCAAACAACTCAATCCACTTTGGAGCAAAAGCCCTTAAAATCAGTATTCAATGCACAGACTTTTATTTTGGAAAATGTTCTTTTCCTGTATCAAACATTCAGTCTTTACTTTTAAGGATGAGAAAGTGTTGCAATCATGCAGTCTCTGTGCGGTACGTCTGGTGTCACATTCATTTTGTATTCTCTGTGAGTGCTTTATGTTCTCTGTAGCAGTGAAAGAGACATTTCCCTCCACTCTCCAGAGACCTGCAAACAGAGATTTTCACAAGATGAATTCCCATCACGACAGCTGCTGCCGATTTATTAGCTGATGGTGTAATGAAGGACTCTTCTTTCTCTCCTCATGTGTGTGTGTGTGTTCAGATGTGGGAAGAGGCCATCACTCTGTGTAAGGAACTAGCTGAACAGTACGAAAATGAGATCTTTGACTACGAGTTACTCAGCAAGAGACTGGTAATACATGACTATCTTCATGCTGTATCTTCTGCACATGATCTAACATTTCTTTTCTGCATTTTCATTCTCTCAGCCTTCTCCACTAAATTCCCTTTATAGATGGTCTGGGTGTAAAGGGGGGTGTTTGAAGGAAAAGAAGAGACTTTTTACAGGCGATTTGATTGCAGCAGTTAACATAGCTCACTTCCAGTGCTCCTGATGTGCTCACTGGACCCTCGTTAAATTAAATACGTGATTAATATAAATGAAATATGTACACTAGTCAAATAGTTTTGCCTTCATACAGTAAAACTGAATTTATACAAATTGTCCTGCAGACAGTCTATAGGTTCTACATTGTCTACAGTTTTCTTAACCTCAAAGAAAATATCATAATGTCCTTCATTTACACGTCAGTAAATACCCCACAGCTTTTGCGTGACTTAAAAAAGAGAAAATGAGACTACTAAATTTCATCTCGCCGACTCGTCTGCCGTTACAGCCTCGTTGTGTTTACTCGCGTTCGTGTGACCGTGGTGTTGGTTTTATAGCCTAACGTTAGCTTTCTACTTCTGGCGATTGCATTCACTTTTCAGAAATCATAAACGTGGTGGTCACTCATGAAGATTATCTTGCGGAACAAAAAGTAAATCATAAATGTTTGTTTTGCACAGAGCTTATTTTCTGCAATAATCCAAAACCCAATGGAAAAAAAAACGTTGGCTTTTTGTCAAAGGAACCAGTGCGATGCTAACTTCCTAGTTGGTCTACAAAAGTACATCATCCCTGCACCGCTCTATATGACCCAAGGGAGCGTGTCATAAAATAATACTGGTGGTTTAGGTTTAGGCAACAAAACTAGGTGGTTAGTTTAAGGAAAATGTCATAGTTGGGGTTAAAAAAAATGACGTAAATTAGATGTAGTAGACTCATGTGATGCAAGCAACGTAATGATGTCACATGCTAACGTGACATAACGGACGTAAGTGAAAAACAATTCAACGTTGACTTTTGGTTTGGTGAAAGTCCCCATTCGCCACCGCTCCCTTCCTATGCCCTATGCAGACTTTATCTCTATTTATACTACTCTCTATACTGCGTCATCTGACTTTTAGGTCTGCCCCCGTCATAATTATTTCGGCCACAAGAGGTCGCCTCCTAACTAAATGTTAATGTGGGTTGTAGTAAGCTGCAGTGCAAATGACCTATGGGGTCGTATTTTGCGAGAGGACAGCCTCCAGTCAGCAGTTTCCACTAAATGAACTGTACTCTCACATATTAAATATGAATACTTGACACTTCCCACTTTTAAATCCATCTTTTTTTCTGAAGAACTCTGGTTTGAACTTCCACTATTACCATACGATCCCAAAAATGTGATTCTTCATTGCCAATCATCAGCGACTTCAAACCCCTCCTACTCCTTCTTACTCTCAATCACCGCTCTGTTTCTTTCATCTCTTGCTTGTGACACCACAGCAGAAGTGATTCCCTCCATACCCAAATCCAGCACCACCTTCTCCTCTATCTCCCCTTCACTCAACTCGCCGTTTCCCCCTCCCCACAGAGAATTACACTTTTTCCCCAACAATGGAGAAATCTCTTTTCTTTCTTTATATGACTTGCAGCAGCGGCTCTCTCTCAGCTAATGTCGAATTTATGTGGTTATATAAATGACAGACATTGCCCTTGGATGCCGTGCATTTTTATTTTTGCTTCATCTATCACCCTCAAAGGCCCGGCATTCTGCTGAGGGTAGCTTTGTCATTGGCGCAAGCTGATAAAACTGCTACGGCTGCACACAGCGCCCGTCTGAAACTCTCCCCTGAACACATCCTCACGTCTCTCTCTTTGACTCTCTGCAGGAGAAACAAGCCAAGTTCTATGAAAACATTATGAAGATCTTGAGGCCCAAGCCGGACTACTTTGCAGTGGGCTACTACGGACAGGGCTACCCTCCATTCCTCAGGGTTTGTGTTTGTCACTGTCTATGGGGAATAAAAGTTAACAGTATTACAAAATAAAAGCACACAGATTCACATTATGTGTAAAGAACACAAAGGTATTACTGACTTTCTTTTTCTCCATTATCAGCACTGAAGCTATTTAAAATTGCAGCAGTGGACAAGTTTCTAAACACATCAGCAAGAGGGTTAACAGAATGGGACACATAAGTACCTTATGGGAACGTTTTCAGATTTCAGCAAACTGCAGAAATACAATATTCCGCTGTTTATAGCTCCTACATTCATTAGATGTGTTTATCTGCTGGGGTAAGGACTATGATAAAGTCAGTGAGTCAGTTTTTAGAGGTGCAGCGTAATGAAAGGAGACCAGGCAAAGGCCCACTAAGAGAAATATATGCAGTGTCTACCAGACTGTCCTGTTGAAGGAAGTCAAAATAAAAAGAGAATGTCCCTGTGTTGATCACAGGAGAACATATCTAATATAATAATCATTATCATCATTAACACCAGTACATTTCCTATGTCTTCAGAACAAGGTGTTTATCCACCGTGGCAAGGAGTATGAGCGCAGAGAGGACTTTCAGAACCATCTGATGAGCCAGTTCCCCAGCGCCGTGCGCCTCAACATCACCACCATGCCAGGAGACGACATCAGGAACTCTCCACTGCAGTGTATCCTTCTGGCGGCATGACACACACTCAAAAAACACACAAACGTCCAGTCATATATAGATGTACATATATGTATATATATACAGTATATGTGCTGACAGAGCTAACCGTGTTTACCTGGGGGGAACCGGAGGGTTTGGTGCTATGCTTCTGCGCCATTGCGAACGCCGTTATCAGCTGTAACCGCAGTATTAGAGCAGTGCAGAGCGGAGGCCGTGAGCTACATGAACTAAAAGCACGCTAAGCCGGCCCGGCTATGTCAACAAAGTACAGAGAAGCTGTGATTACAATACAGATAGAGAGAGTGACTTCATTCTCTGCTCAGGTAGACATTACTCCTCTATATCTTTACATAGCAAATCGTTGTTTGCTGCTGTATTAATGCTCTGGATATCGTATAGAGCACCTTTAATATGACCTTAACATGCAGTACCTTTGGGATTAACATGTATGTGGGTTGGTGCAGGAGTCTAAAATGCAGTCTATTTTTTATTATTTCATCAAAGTAGTATAACTTCTTACATTTGATTACCTTTTGATGACATTTCTAACAAATGTTTTAAACTGCGCAATAAAGCTAGATGTTTCCTCAGGTTTTGATGTTGACAGCATTTTCACTGCTGATAAACAAGCTTTACAATGTACAGTAATGTTGGAGCCTTGTTCTGATTTCAGAAATAAAATCGTCTGGTAGCAGAGATGGCGGAGTCATGTTGCTTTAGAGCAAAGCGCATTGATGTGAGGCGATGCAAATTCAAACAAGAGAACCAATCAAAAACACAATTTGATCGCATACTGTTAAATAAATGGAGCCTGTCTGGACATAGAGACAGTTCCTTGTAAGTCATCCTACCCTTGATGGTGTCAAATTTGTCCCAGCGGTGTTGCTGACTTTACTCCCCCACACTGCTAATCCCTAAATTAAATGTTTTGTTTACCTTTGCGATACCTCTTGCGGTACCTCTCTATATTACAACCCAGCAGCTGGAGGCCGGATGCATCCCTCAGCTGTCAGTTGTACATTGTGACACAGGGGATGAAGAGATACTCGCCAGCATGTAGTGATGTTTTATTCCTGAGTGATCTGAACCAGACATCCAGTGTTTCACAGTGCAGCCAGTCCTCGAGATTCCTCCTCGCCTGAAGAACAAACCTGTTCCCGACCAGATTATCAAGTCAGTTAAACAGCACGTTGAACTCTTCATATTTTCATAAAGAAAAATGTGAATGACTGTGAAATGATATGCACTGAAAAGGAACACACACATTTCCTTCTTTGTAAATGATTCCTTTTATTCCCTTTGTTTGAGTTAAACCCGTCTCCCTCTTCTTACAACACATGCAGCTTCTACAAGTCCAACTACGTGCAGCGTTTCCACTATTCCAGGCCGGTGAGGAAAGAACCTGTGGACCCAAACAATGAGTTTGCTGTGAGTTATTTTTTTTTCTTTTTAATGAAAAGACTAAAGACCGCTGGGATCATGAAAGTGTTTCAGAAACTGTTGTGTATTTGCATTGTTATGAGTCTGAAAAAATGAATTCCTGTTCTATAAAATAATAGGATTTTATTAACAGCAGTGTGGTATAATTATACAAAAACACATCAGATATGTAATAATATTTCAGATGAGCATTTAAAATAAACCGTCAGATTCAGTTATTACTAGAGTGTAAGATTAGATATCAGATTGTGTAGTAGTGAAGAAATGAAGTAGAACAAATGGCCAATAAAAAAAAAAGAGTGCCTTGTGTTTAAAACAAAATAAAAAAATAAATAATTATAGACCAAAAACACTGAGAAAAAGAAATAGGCCAATGCAGGACCGGTGGGATGAAGTAGGGATGTGATTAGCTCCCCCAGGGATGTGTTTTTCTCCTGATATTAAGATGTATTTCATTTTTTTTTTTTGTTAAAGAGTATATTTATTGATATCCAAAGGGTCAAACAATGAAGGATGAACACATTCTCTCACACGCAAGAGAGACAAAAAACAAATAAATGATTAAAAGACAAGATAGACGGTTTATACAATTATGTATAACGAAGGTAATCACTGTAGGCATAATGATGGGATAATGGCATATTAAACACTAAGAGCCACGTGGAAATGTACCTCGAGATCTCAGTCCAAGCTAGTCCATAGAGACCACTCATCTCCATTAAAGTCCTGGAAGGGGTCCCAGATGGGAAACAAAACTTAAAAGGTTTGTCATTGAGCCAGAAGCTTCCGGCTTCCAGAGGGATTCGTTCCATAACGCTCCGAATCCAATGTGAAACCGTAGGGACAGAGTCTGAAAGAAGCTCCTTAAGCAGCTTCAATGAAGAGGGGTTAACGTTCAGCGCTGCTGATTGTATTCCAAGAATGCAGAAAATAGGTCAAGGGACAGTTTTTTGTTAAATGTAAAGTCCGTTTCTGCTGATGTATGATTTATTATTTTAATTATATAAAACAATTAAATAAATGTCTATGTATTTATTTGTTACATTTTGTTTTACAAAGTTAGGAAAGAAATGTTTAAGTCAAGACTGATGTTGCCTTACACATAAAGGAGTGATCACTTCCACACAGTGAGGCTTACAGCTTATTAATTAAACTCTAGTATCGGCTGATACCCAAAGCTCAGGTATCGCTATCGGGACTGAAAAAGTCAGATCGATGCATCCCAAGTTACGACTTTATCATGGATGTGAATATGTAAATTACTGTGAGTCCGCTCATCTTACTAAAGGGTGCTTCATCCACCATGCTCAAGAGAACCGCAGGGTTCCTCACAGGCAAGTCCCAGAAGAAACTGTAGGGAGGCCACAGTTGACTAAGGAACAAAGGACTAACGCCACTGAAGAGGAAGCTCCAACTAAAAACTGGAGCTGAGCCCAAACTCCATATGAGAGGGAGAAACCATCAACAGAGAAACATCTGAATGTGCTGCTGGATATAACTTTGATAAAGAACACATTTTATGCAACACAGACAGACCCTTTGTGATTGTCAACAGTATGTCAGACTCTAGTTTCTGAATGCAACCTGCCTTACCCGTTGATCACAACTGTATTTGCATACCGTCTGATGATCACTACCTTTTGGTCCACTGTATACATGTGCTACCCTGCCATTGTTCTTGTGTCCGTCAGTTCAACGTGTACCAGTATACCATTAAAAATTCCACTACAGCATCTGAACAGGACTTTAAATCATTTCTTCAACAGCAGTAAAAAGAGCTCAGACGTTAATACAAGATGTGGTATCGTGTTATGAGTATTCACAAGGGGGAGACGCTCATCTAATTGCTTTCTGTCTTGTTCTCCTTTCCATTCCTGTGTTGTTAGTCAATGTGGATTGAACGCACAACCTTCACCACTGTGTATAAGCTGCCAGGGATCCTGCGCTGGTTTGAGGCCACTGACATGAAACATGTAAGTCTGTGTGTGTTTTTTGAATTTTCTGAATTCTACATCTGCCACATCGCACCCTGAATCCACTCCCACGCTCCCACCCGACCCCACTCCCCGCTTACTTTATCGGTCCATTCCCTTCTTCCCTCGTTTTTTCATTTCTCCCTCCTTCTTCCCTCTGCTCTCTCCACCGCTCGGCTTCTTTGTCCAGACTACCTTGTCTCCGTTGGAGAACGCCATAGAGAACATGGAGTCCACCAATGAGAAGATTCTGACCATGATCAACCAATACCAGGCCGACTGGACCCTTCCCATCAACCCCCTCTCCATGCTGCTCAATGGCATCGTGGACCCAGCTGTCATGGGTGGCTTTGCCAAGTATGAGAAGGTAAACTGTGAAGAATCAACCCAAGAATCCAATTTATTATTATTATTATTAAATAGTATAAGAACAAAGGAGTTGAAATCCATCCTGTTGATTACACCCATCACAACTCTACATTGACTTTGGCTTGTTTTTCTCATAGTGGCTTTACTTTGTGTCTAAACAAGCACTGATTCATTCTGACCTTGTGGGTACAATTTAAACGAAGATTCCCCATCTCAGTGCTGTTTTTTTTTATTTTTCATATGCAGGCTATCTGAGTTTAAGAGAGAAAAATCAGTATCGCACTCCTGAGGTTGAATCGCATTAAAATTACAAAAGATTACATTGACTGCAAGGAACCTATTAGAGTATGGTGTATTCACAAATAGAATATTATTAGTATTCATTCAGTGTAATATCCGGCAGAGGATAAGATCAGTGGCCTTAGAAAGTGCACATGTGGGTGGAAAAGTTACAAAGTGCCTGGGCAAGTGAAACGAATAGCCATGAATCTTTAAATGAGTTTTTAATATTTCCTCTGTATCAGGCGTTCTTTACCGACGAGTACAATCAGCAGCACCCAGAGGACCGAGACAAACTGCTGCGCCTCAAAGACCTCATCGCGTGGCAGGTATTGAACACGCCGACACACAGTGTTGAATACATGTACACACCACATGTTGCTTTTATGTTCTGTTGACGCCATAATATTTGCACCTATAGATCCCGTTACTGGGTGGAGGGATCTCTCTCCATGGGAAGAGAGTGATGGATGCCTTGCGTCCTTTCCACGAGCGCATGGAGGAGTGTTTCAAGCAGCTGAGGAAGAAAGTGGAGAAGGAGTACGGAGTGAGAGAACTGGTAAGAACTGGAGGGAAAAGGATGAGAGAGAGACAAAAAGTGTTTCTCTGTAAACCAAAACTCTTTTCTGCGAGGCTGCTCACAAAATTACTGTGGTGAAGCCGCGCGCTCCAATTAAGCTGCAAAATGAGCTGACCCAGGCAAATTTTGAAGATCAAAGCACTTTCAAAAAGCCTCTGAGTGTAGTGTTGATATGGGATTTGTACCTTTTAGATTTCTCCACAACCACAACAGACTGGGGCTGAATATGGCCATTAACTTGTAAATTGGCTCTGCCCTTCAGGAGAGATTAAACTAATGATGAGTAGGAGTGATGTGCTGTTTTTTAAGAGGAACTTCACTTCACTTTGCTTTTATGGCATTTTACTTTTGCTTTGTTTCACTGACACGAAAGGTGCTATTCTAGTAGTATTGTCTTTGTATCTGGATATATAATAATATACACAGTATATATAATTGGTGCTGTCAGTCAATTTAATACTCTCATCAACATGAGTGGGCTAATATGCTGCAAATGTATGTATATATTTATTATTGTAAATCAATTAGCAACACAAAACAATGACAAATGTTGTCCAGAAACCCTCACAGGTACTACATTTAGCATAACAAATATGCTCAAATCATAACATGGCAAACTGCAGCCCAACAGTTTATCATAAAGTGGGCATGTCTGTAAAGGGGAGACTCGTGGGTACCCATAGAACCCATTTTAATTCACATATCTAGAGGTCAGAGGTCAAAGGACCCCTTTGAAAATGGCCTTGCCAGTTTTTCCTCACCAAAATTTAGCCTAAGTTTGGAGCGTTATTTATCCTCCTTCCCAACAAGCTAGATGGTACATGGTTGGCACCAATGGATTCCTTAGGTTTTGTAGTTTCGTGTGATACCAGTATCTTTACTTTAGCTTTAAAACTGAGCCCAAAACAATATCAAAATAAGTTAATACGTTAAAGAAATGAAAGCGTTAACGTGTTATTATCATGTTAACTTTGACAGCTCTATATATAATATAATAAAATATTGTTCAACTCTCTATTTCCAGCCGGAGATGGATGAGAGGAAGTCCACC
>CAKALG010043216.1:0-18596 GCA_916700815.1 Helicolenus hilgendorfi
GCTCGTCCATGTGTTGACGTTCATTGCTCCCCGAACGCAGAAAAGCAAGGCCTTGCATGGACAGAGTGGCGAGACGCAGGCCTGCAACATTTGCGAGGATTACTTCTCCCGGGTCAAGTTAAAAAAAGGCCTGACATCTCAAATAACTCCACACGAAGGAGCAGGCACTTGAGACACTGTTGCTTTTCTTTGATACACTTTTCTACAGAGATCGTGGAATATCTTCTATGAGGATTTCATAAAACTATGGAAGAAATATGGAGCTCGCATTTTATTTTTTAGACTTGTGTGAAGATGTAAAATGATTACTTTGTTTTCAAGAATATATTTATTGCATTTTTCATAAACAACACAAAACAAAACGTGACATGACAAATGAAAAGTAGGTAACAATAAGAAATAAAAAAAGATAATGGGCATTATATCCATCCCCAACACTCGCCACCGTGACAGAGAGAGGTTACATCAAATAAGTCAATACAAACAAAGAACAAGGTCACAGGGAAACGATTTTCAGTGAAGAAGGTACAGAGATAAAAACCTTTGTAATATGGAAGATGACAGTGTTGGTCCAATATATACCAAATAAGGGTCCCAAAGCGTCCACTGAGGAGTGAGGCATACATGAGATGTATTCACTGGGAATACACTTCATTATAAGATTGTGCCACGTTTTTTTTTTTGTTGGAGCTGCCTGACATTGTTTAATACAAATATAACAAATAATGATTATGTGGCTGGAATTCAATCAATCTATCCAGGGATATTTTTAGAGTTTGATTACGTATGTGTGAATGTAAAATTGTCAATTTCAACCAATATTTTGGCATTGGTTCCTGAGCAGCTTCACTGTGAAGCAGAGGATTATCTGACTGATCTTTGGTAGTCGTTATTTCAGAGCAGGTTTTTAGCAGCAAAGCCCTTCCTGCGTCTGGGTCATCCTCACTCACAAACTCCTTCATTCGCCTTTAGGAGGCTGCAGCTTCTCCACAAAGGGGAGCTGTTTCATCACTTCTACACATGCCAACCTGAGCCGTTTACAGGAGAGTAATGCAACAAGAGATGGCATATCATGCTGTTGCTGTTGATTTTCTTGCCTCTAGGGGGCGCAGGTTAGATCGTACGACGGAGTATTAGGGCCGCCTTAAAGGAAAAAAAAACGTCGTAATATTATGAGAATAAAGTCATAACTTTACGAGAAAAAAGTAATGTCCTCCGCCACAAAAGAGGCAATATCCCCCAGGTCCACTTGGTTCTTTCTTCGGAATAAGCACAGTTTTTTTGCACAATCTTATCAAGGTCCTGATACTTATGATAATGCAATGCTGATGTGCCAAAAGATGAAGTATTTCGTTATTTGTGAAACCTAAACTAAAGTTTAACTTCACATGCTGCTCCACGTTCCTCATTTTCACACATGCTGCTCTATTTCCCCTCTTAAATAACACGTAAAATTACTACTTTATAATATTGACTTTATTCTCATAATATTACAACTTTTTTCTCGTAAACCTATGACTTTATTCTCGAAATCTCCGATTTATTTCTTTTCCTCAATGTGGCCCTAATACTCCATCATAAGATTGGACCAGTTGTCAAATGATAATGAACCAATATGTGCGGTACCATTTATAAGATGTAGCATAGACTGTACAGTATGTGACATTGTGCCTCACATTTATTAGATAACACCCGGATGATGCTTAAATAAAAGGTTAAACTTTCTCCTCACCTTTTCCAGTTCAGTTGAAACAGTTTTTAAATCGGTTGGATTAAATTAATTATATCTATAATTTTCTTGATGCTAGATAGGGGTGGCTGCGGCTCAGAGGTAGAGCGGGCCGTCCACCAATCCGTGGTTCAATCCCCAGCTCCTCCAGTCCACATGTCAAAGTGTCCTTGGGCAAGATAACCCAAATTCCCCCACAAAGACTGCGCCATCGGTGTGTGAATGAGTATATAGATTAGATCCTGATGGGCAGGTTGGCACCTTGCATGGCAGCCTCTGCCATCAGTGTATGAATGTGTGTGAATGGGTGAATGCTGACAATTTCAGTAATGAATACACTTTCATATTCAAGAAGCTCTGGTTTTCTGTCTCTTATCGACTCTCAAAAGCCTCCTTTTTCTTAATAAAACACCTGGCATCACATCACATTAATCATGCATCATTTATAGGTTACAGTATGTACGAACAGCCAACTGCATTGTCTTAAATACACTCTTGTTTCTTCATCATCATGTCTTGTGATTAAACTGCATATGTGTTTTAATGCATCCTATCATATCATTATTTAAGTACCATTTTCTAAAAATCACTGTTCACATTCACAAGTATTGGTCATTTCTTTTACAGCTTTGCAATAAATACAAATGTGTTCTTAGTCAACCAGACTGGAGAGGTTGTTATAATGAAACCTCATATATGCTGTCTGGTACACCACAAACTTATGAGCTGTTACACTGATAAGAACCAGTTTTCTCTGAGGTCTTATTCCACATGTCATAAATTGACATGTGGAGCGAGGGAGGGAGATCTCCGCCTATAAGGTGCAGTTGACGTAATCGAACCCGGCACAGATCCACTTGTTGCTGAACTGTTTGTATCCTTCAGCACTGATCAGGTCACTTCCTGAACAGAGGAAAGCACAGAGGCAGTCGCTATCACAGTTTCTCATAAAACACTGACTGTAGATTAATGAATATATATGAAGATACAACAAAATCCACTCTGGTGGTATCAGATGAAATATTACCATCCATCAGGTTCTGGAGGCTGCAGTAGTTTGTGCTGTTATCAGCTGGATCTTTGGAGAACTCAGATACTGCCTCTCCCTTCACATCAGAAACATGAGAAGGGAAACAAAGAAGAACATCATGTGACTGAAGCTGATTAACCATCTGAACTCTGTCATTTTCCTTTGAGTAGCAGAAAAATAACATTTCTCCTCAGTGTGTCACAACATCACACGCACATCTTCTATCTGTTTCACCATTTCATCAAAGCCATAAGATACTTCCACTGAGTAAACCCAGACTTTTACACGTTTACGCTTGCAACATTAAATCAAATAGAAACTATTATGATGATGAAATCTGGTATTCACTTGAATTAAACCAAGTTCTGTGGTCTTGAACAAAGATTGTCTAGTGGAGCTGAGGATAGCTTTAAACTGAAGACAGTTTAGGTTTTGTATGATCTGCATTGGTCTGTTTACTCATTCAGAAAAACAAAAACACACTTACAGTCACTTTGCAAATGGTGGACTGCTCTAGAAGAAACTCGAGGTTGTTGACCTTTTTGGTTACTGGAGACGTGTGCGTGGCTTTGATCACGTAGGGAGCTGCCGACACGAGCTGCAGAGCATATCAAATTCATTATCTCTTCGAGGAAACATGTTTACATCCATCAGCTGGTTTATGGATTATACTTCAACAATATGAATTGACTGAGATGTTTCTGACCTCGTACGAGCACCTCTCTCCTACATATAGACATCTTCGCCCGACCTGCCACGCTTTGATCTGGTTCACCAGCCTTCCCGTGACATCTTCGCACGGGATGCCAAACAACCTGCAGAGCAGAGCAGTGAGCGTTAAAGGGCTCATGTAGTGTTCAAAACATCAGAAAAATACATAAAAGATCAACTTTAGATTCTGTTGATTGTTAAAACGTTCTATTTTCTCTGCACAAACATGACTAATGTGAGTCTTGTGAGTCCTGTCTCCCCATATCCAAGATAAAATGTGTGAGAAATTAGGCTGCAGAGAACTTTGAATTCATAAGTACCTTGTCTAACATGCATTTGACCCTTTTACCCAGTGGCTTTCATGCAACCCAAGCACCACCATAAAGCATTATCTACATGTCTACTTGGTCACATGATGTAACATCTGCTCTGTGAACATTAACAGTTGCAGCATGGACTTTAATAATCAAACAAAAAAATTTAAAAAAAGATAAAGAGAATTCACTTTAAGATTGCCTAAAGGCACCCACAGTACACTCATATAGTTTGATTCAACACAGGCTAATCAAATCTATAAACACTAAAACAAAAATAAACATTACCATTTGATTTTGCACTGTGAGGTGCGGTCCGCCAGCGAGATGGTGAGTGTGGCCCCCAGGAGGAGAGCTGAAGCTACAAACAGGAATCTCAGGTCCATACTGAAGGCAGGTAGATCAGGCCTGGGTCCAGTGTGTGGTCAAGTGTGTGGACGTCTTCTGAATGTGTCTCCACCATCCGCCCAGGGGGCTTAAAAGAGCAGCACACGGGCGGGTCATGTGGAAAACTGTGAGAGAGGACAGCACAACATTGATTGACACGGGCCACAGCATTATGGAGAGAAAGAGAGTGAAGGAAACTGAAGATATAAAATACAGCAGAAGTAACACAGAGAACAATTAGAGCCTTTAACTACGTGTAACCATTTAAAATACGGCTGAATAACACATTTTCAGATCGATGTCTTACCTTCTGTAGCCATGGCATTTCATTGAGGACAGTTTGAACTGGCAAAGAGGTGAACTTGATTAAAACACAGTATCATCACAATGAGTTACTTACATATATGTATGTGAAAAAGTCATTACACATTTTAGTGAGCTTTAATTTTGAAATTCCACGTCAAAATGACCTAATATTGTCTTGCCTGTTATCACATTGAAGTGAAATTAGTCTGTGGAAACAGGACGTTTCTTTTTAATATCAATCTGAATTGAGGAAGCATAGCTCATATTATGACATTTTATAGGGCTTTTATTTTGAAATGCCACATCAGGATGTCCTGATAATGTCTGAGTTACCTTCTGAGGTGGTCTGCTATCACTTCAAAGTGAAATTAGTCTGTGGAAACAGGACGCATGTGCCTCTAGTGGTGTGTGGCCTACATGCAGATACTTCAGGTATTATTTGAACAGGTGTTGAGTCTCTGACATGCCTGCCACCTCAATAGATTATAATGAATGGAAATGGAATAGAGTTTTGTTTATGGTGCTCACACCATTGAAAAATCACATAATACAATACAAAAGCAACATTTCTTATTACAAACAGTTTCCCATACTCTGGATAATCCACAGAGCGCGGTGTGAACAGTTTTCTTACAGGACTCCACTTCACAGGCCACAGGGTCACCCCCAACTCTGCCTGCTGTTTGGTGCTGGGCAGGTGATGTTTTTTGGGGGGGATTTTTCTTGAGAGCAGTGAGAGTGAACCAAAACAGTTAAGGTGCGGCCGTAACACCAAAACAATGAGCTGAAAGAAGTTTAAAAAACAAATTTTTAGGGACTTAAATCTTAAAGCTTAAGTAGGCGAGATTGGAGCAAATTATTAAAAAAAGTTATTTTTATAAAACAGTCGCTATATCGTGACAGTAGTACATGAAACAGGTAACCTGAAAAAAATCATGTGCCTCTGTGTCCTCCGGTGTCCTCCGGTGCTCCTAACGGCATCTGCCATATTTCACTTACCGGAGGAAAACATGCAGTAAGAGCTGATCTGAGGTCCGCTGTCCATCTGCCGTCTCTGAACAGCTGTCAATCACTCGCGAACTCCGACCAAACGGTCAAATTACAACATGCTGAAAGGTTATTATGGAATTTTTGCCCAATGATGCCAAAAATGTACTGCCTACTGCTGCTTTAAAGAAGCTTTGCGGTTTACTGAGACATAAAGAAAAGGCTTTTAGAGAATTAAGTCTTTCCTGAGTAAAACATTCTTTCTTTCTTTTTTTTTGCTGGGTCCGCCTCCCTAACAATGAGCAACATTCATATCAGTTACAAATCTTAATTCAAGCACTGGAACAAAAGTTGTATAATCGGTGACCAGAACCAGAGATACAAATAGAAAGAGTCTTCTTTGCCTGCCTCCCTTTCCATTTACATGCTTTTTGCTATATAGATATGTTCACGCAAGTTAATTTCCACACTTTGCATGCACATGATGATGTAACAGACTTCAGATGGATGAGGAGCTGCAGTGTTATAAAACCTTGGAGGCTTCTGTTGTACTGGAGGAGTCTGATAAAAACAATCTTTATCTGAGTTTAGAGGCCACTTTTAAGAGAAAATCTGTTTGATCATGGATTTGGAAAAAGTGGACGTTGCAGTTAGGGGAGATCTAATGAAAACATACAGTTGGTGGCATTATGGGAAACGTAGGATCCAGTGTGTTCAAACCTGACCTATAGGTACTAAATGTCAGGATGTCTCAGCCTCTGCTACTTTGATTTTTTTTTTTTTTTTTCTATGGACAACAGTCTCTTTCTCATTTGACCGCGCATCTTGAATTAGTAAAATAAGTGTGTAGAACATTGTTATTAATTCATCATAATCTTATAATAATCTTTGTTAAAGACATCAAAACAACACTTTAATGTCACTGGAGGTAGGAGGTGTTCACATGAACCTCTTACCACATGGTGACAGCAACGAGGTCAGCAGCAGCAGCGCTGACACCACACTGGAGGTTATCTGTTCTCACACTGATTACAATCAGTTTGTGTTGTTGTTTTAATACCATGACACAGATTCAGCTGAACACAAACAGCTTGTCATGGAGCATGACACACCACTGTGACTGCAGGCCCACAGAAAAGATTCCTTTATATCCTTCTGAGGGGAACAGCTGAGAGGTGTTAAGTTAAAACGAAAGAGAATTATGCAAAAAAATATCCTTTGTTTTAAGTATTGTAAGGTAAAAAAAAGGGTTGGCCTATAATGTGAGCAGGATGAGGAGTTGTGTCAGAGGAGGGCCATCCCAAAGCCTTCGTCTTCGGCCTGTGTTGCCCTCTACTGGCTGCTGTTTAAACTACACTATATATATTTTTTACTGACACCATTTTTGCTCAGGATATTTATTTTAAAGGGCAACTACGCCTAATTTCAAAATTCATACATGTTGTTCCTATGGTCTAAGACAGTTAAAAAAAAATATTAGCAAATATAAACAGCTCTCTCTCCCTATTCCAAAAACTAGAGCACTAAAACTCAAACTTGTGATGTCATAGGGTACAAAGTGTGGAGCTGCTCTATAGACAATGAATGGGGAGAGATGTTCTAGATGACACTGAGAGCACCCAGAGGAGTGATCTGAGTATATGGGAACATTTTCTGTTTCACAACGGACAACACTACAATAGAATAAAGCTCATTTGGGGATAAAAAAGAAAACAAACATGCTGTGGGTCCATAAAATCAGCCTCCATTCATTGTCTATGGAGCAGCTCCAGACTTTATACCTAATGACGTCACAAGTTTGAGACTTACTTCTCTGGTTTCTGGCTTTGAGGGAGAGGAGCTCATGTTCACGAATACTGATTGAACTTAAAATAACAATTCTTCATTTAGGTGGTGTTCCCCTTTAAGCAGCACACACAAACACAGTCTGTTTTCTTTTCTTATCACACAGATCTGCTGACTGAGGAGGGCCTATTTGACTCTGTTGCTGTCAGTGAGTCTTCCTCGTCATGTGTAACATTATACCTCCTCTGAAACTCTTGAGCAGACACTTTTGTTAGCAGGTTACCTGTTTGACGACTGTGGTGTCATCGTTGGACACTTAATGATCCTGAATCTAAACTATGTGACTTCCTTGCTTTGACGTGATGGTTTAGGCATGCTGGGCTGGAACTCATTCATTCATACGTCATTAATACATTTACTGCAAATTGCTGCCACTCCCGCCACTAAAACAGGTTTTACTCTCACCAGTGCCTATAGTTTGCAGCAACGTACATGAAACCTGCCTTGGTGGACGTCTGCGCTCTCCGAGTGCACTTCTAGTTTCAGAATATAACCTCTGTGTCAAACAAATGTTTATGATACCTACATGTTTGGCGTGATGACGTTTAGTAGTCTCATTTAGCAGCTTGTTAGCAACCGCCTTTTTTAAGACACATAAAAGCTTCAAAAACTCACGAGCGGGATATTCACTGACGTATTTTATATCGTAGAACAAAACGTTAAAATCTCTTAAGATTGTTTTAACCACAGACCTTATTTCAGGCATCTAACTAAAAACCCATTGACTTCCAGACGAAGGAACTGGAAGTGCTCAAATGCTAACTCATTTCCGGGTTTTAGGACTCATTCCTGTAGCACTCTATTGCTCCTTTAATACAAAAAAGAATCATTAGCCTGGTTCAACACCTCTGAATCGCTGCCCACATCGGATTTGTGAAGCAATTCAAGTAGTGAAGTGAAACAAAACGACAATTCAGTCTGATTATGAGGCTAGTACTGATTTATTTCTTCAATGCACTTCAATTGAACTTTATAACGACTCAATGAACATATATCTTTGGCGATCAAAAGGGGATTTCATATATCATTACTGGAAATACAGAATCTATATTTCTATGCATTTCTAATTGACTACAAAGTATTAGATTTATATTTGAAATGTATTTTTACTAAGATGAACACAAAACAGTTAATAGTGTGAAATTTAACAACTGGGACACACATACATTTATGCATTAGTTAATGCATGAATTAAAAAAATATATATATAAATATATATATGCATTCAAAAAAACCTCTCCTTATTCACATAGTGTTATAGAGGATATTATCTATTTTTACTTTTGGGTTGAGGTTTCAGACGCTGGTGACGTTCTTTACTGTTAGAGTGAAGGTGCTCGCAGGATAGTACTCCTGGAACTCGACGCGGAGCTGAAAGACACATTTTAAACCCATCATATTTAGATCCTTGTCCAACTACAGTGTGTTATCAGATTGTGTTCTGTACAGATCATATCAGATAGCACTACCAATACTGAGTTGATTATTATAATGGTTTTATCATAGAGATGAAAGACAGAATTGGACATGAATGTCAATTTGTGAAAACAGTGAACAAGGTTAGTTACCAGGTTCAGGACTGCAGCTATTGTTGTTTCATTTAGCTCATGATCGGTCTGAACAGATGCCAGGAGGATCGCCAGAACTGTGGGACATATAAAAGGAAATTCTTTAAAATCACATTGCGGCCTTTGGCACGGAGGTCCCCGGTTACCGCCGGTACAATAACCTTTTATTTTGATGGTAATAAAATGTACCAAAATTCACAATTATGTAGGATATTACTACTGACATTCATGTAATATTACGTCACAACGTCTGTTGTATTAGCTGTGTGTTTACTATGTGTTTATTTGCATACAGAGCAGGTTAGTGAGATCCGATCACAAGTGGTCACTGGAGACGCATTCTAATGCCAGGTCTGAACAGGGCCTTAGACATCAAGTTGAATCATATTGTGCAATCTTAAAATGCACTTACCTTCGCCCCCTGAGGCAGATGCTGACCCGACTGATGTTGACTGGATTGTCGTTGATCTTGTCCCCAGGCTAGATTGGGGAAAGCCCGCTGGGGAAACATTAAAATAAATTAGACTACATTTTAAATCTTTTCACTACAAACTTCAGTTCAATATAATTTACAGTATACACATTTAAAAGGTTTTCCTTAACGTCTCCCAATGATTTCAGCCAGTGTACTCACTTGTTGTTGTTGGTGGTGGTGTTGTTGTTGTTGGTGGTGGTGTTATTGGTAGTAGTAGTAATGTTGTTGGTGGTGTTGTTGTTGGTGGTGGTGCTGTTGTTGTTGTTGTTGTTGTTGGTGGTGGTGGTGGTGGTGGTGGTGGTGGTAGTAATGTTGTTGGTGGTGGTAGTAGTAGTAATGTTGTTGTTGTTGGTGGTGGTGGTGTTGTTGTTGTCTGTGCAGCACATGAGGCCAAACACCCAGCAAACAGGATCAGCAGCAGCATGTTAAAGCTTTATTCCAAAAAGAGAGTGAAATCTATAGAGGAGAAGTGTTCCCTCTGCTTCCACAGAGTCTCTGGCTGCTTCTGTTCCGTACCAGGAACTGATACCCTTACACAGAGCGTGTGGCAATAAAAGTAAACAATAATAGGAGATCCTCCCAGAATAATTATCTGTGCTGGACCGCCTCAAGCTGGTAACAACAGCTAAAAGAATACGTGTACTGTTCAATGAAATTGACTTTCACTGAAACTAAAAAAGTGTGCCAAGGTTGTGATTTGCCTCATGCCGCATTCAAATAAAGTTTGACACCACACATCCTGAACCTCTTTTCACAACTTTGAAAACACTTTCAGAATTGAACATCACATATCATCATGTGATGAGACAGTGATTCTGTGCAACCATAACTAACTATATAAAGAACAATAGAAATCTTGTTCTTTATCCACATCAGTAAATAAAGTATGATAATAAATAATTACGGGTTCTTTAACTGCTCCAGGTTTCTTCCCAGTAATCGGGGAGTTTTTCCTGGCCACAGCGCGCTTGGTGGACTTTGTTGGGTCTATAAACTATGGTGTACGGTCATAGACCTGCTCTATATATAAAGCGTCTTGAGATAACTTATGTTGTGATTTGACGCTATACAAAAATAAATTGATTTGATTTGATTTGATTTAACGTTCTGATGCTGCTGCTGGTTTAGTCATGCTGGGCTGAAACTCATTCATTCATACATCATTATGTTCTGCAAATTGCTGCCACTCCCGCCATAAAAAAACAAGTTTTATTCTCACTAATGGCTCTAGTTTGCCAGTTCTGTCAGAGTTTGCATTATTTGCATAATGACAATGTTTGCCTGTCGCCTTTCAATGAAACACGTCAGTACATCCTGTTCAGAACATATTTGTAACTGAACAGGAACATTGTTGTTGTGTTGTGGTTTTCTTCCTGCCATGAGACTGACACTGAATGTGAGCAGTAGGAGATCCAGAGTTATTGATTCTCAATAAATTGAAAGAAAGACAAAGTTGACTTAAAGGACCAATATGTAATATATTAATAAATCATAATGTGATCATGATATGTCATCAGAGATTGAGGAAACATGCTGAATTTAAATACTAGCTTCTCTGACAACAGTGCTACAGCCAGTATGTTCTCCTTTGAAATTTCCATTCCGGTCCGTACACCACCCATTTCAACACCCCGTTGCCACATATGAAACAAACTGGCACGCAAACGGAGTTTTCTGCTGCCATGGAAGCAAGCAAACAAACTGGATCAACAGAGATAACGTTAACGTTATAACGCCGCGATGCTAACACACGCTAACTGCTATCCGTCACACCATAGGAGCGGACGGGCCACGGCTCCATTGTTTTGATTATGGACTGCAGTACCCATTTTAAATGCTAGCTGTCAGTGCTACATATAGAGTGCTGCAGGGATGACGTTTCTGAAGGCCAACCAGGAAGTTAGCATCGCACTGGTTAGCCTCGACAAAAAGCCAATGGGATTTTTCCATTAGATTTTAGATTATTTCAGAATATAACCTCTGTGTCTAACAAATGTTTATGATACTTATATGTTTGGCGTGATGACGTTTAGTAGTCTCATTTAGCAACTTGTTGCTTTAAAGACACATAATGACTTCCAGACTTCTATTGCTCCTTTAATACAAAAAAAATCATTAGCCTGGTTCAACACCTCTGAATCGCTGCCCACATCAGATTTGTGAAGCAATTCAAGTAGTGAAGTGAAACAAAACGACAATTCAGTCTGATAATGAGGCTACTACTGATTTATTTCTTCAATGCACTTCTATTGAACTTTACAACGACTCAATGAACATATATCTTTGGCGATCAAAAGGGGATTTAATAGATCATTACTGGAAATACAAAATCTATATTTCTATGCATTTCTGATTGACTACAAAGTATTAGATTTATAATTGAAATTTATATTTTTTCTAAGATGAACACAAAACAGTTAATAGTGCGAAATTTAACAACTGGGACACACATACATTTATGCATTAGTTAATGCATGAATTAAAATAAATATAAATACACACCTTAAAAGAACACTCCTTATTCACATAGTGTTATAGACGATATTATCTATTTTTTGGTCAAATCTAGCCAAACACTTGTGGGTTGAGGTTTCAGACTCTGGTGATGTTCTTTACTGTTAGACGGAAGTCCATATTAGGATTGAGGTTGTGGAGCTGAAAGACACATTTTAAACTCATCATATTCAGATCCTTGTCCAACTACAGTGTGTTATCAGATTGTGTTCTGTACAGATTATATCAGATAGCACTACCAATACTGAGTTGATTATTATAAATGGTTTTATCATAGAGATGAAAGACAGAATTGGACATGGATGTAGATTTGTGAAGACAGTGAACAAGGTTAGTTACCTGTTGCAGGATTAGATCTACGGTTGTTTCATTTAGCTCACGATCGGTCTGAACAGATGCCAGGAGGATCGCCAGAACTGTGGGACATATAAAAGGAAATTCTTTAAAATCACATTGCGGCCTTCAGCACGGAGGTCCCCGGTTATCGCCGGTACAATAACCTTTTATTTTGATGGTAATAAAATGTACCCGAATTTACAAATACTTAGGATATTACTACTGACACTCTTGTAATATTACGTCACAACGTCTGCTGTATTAGCCATGTATTTACCACGTGTTTATTTGCATATAGAACGGGGAAGTGAGATCCGATCACAAGTGGTCACTGGAGACGCATTCTAATGCCAAGTGTGAACAGTCCACTTGTGATCCGATCACTCAGGACGCATGTTAATGCCAGGTCTGAACAGAGCCTTAGACATCAAGTTGAATCATATTGTGCAATCTTAAAATGCACTTACCTTCGCCCCCTGAGGCAGATGCTGACCCGACTGATGTTGACTGGATTGTCGTTGTCCCCAGGCTAGATTGGGGAAAGCCCGCTGGGGAAACATTAAAATAAATTAGACTACATTTGAAATCTTTTCACTACAAATTTCAGCTCAATAAATGTTACAGTATACACATTTAAAAGGTTTTTCTTTACATCTCCCAATGATTTCAGCCAGTGTACTCACTTGTTGTTGTTGGTGGTAGTGCTAATGTTGGTAGTGTTGTTGTTGGTGGTGGTGTCTGTGCAGCACATGAGGCCAAACACCCAGCAAACAGGATCAGCAGCAGCATGTTAAAGCTTTACTCCAAAAAGAGAGTGAAATCTATAGAGGAGAAGTGTTCCCTCTGCTTCCACAGAGTCTCTGGCTGCTTTTGTTCCGTAACAGGAACTGATACCCTTACACTGAGGGTGTGACAGTAAAGATAAACAACAATAGGAGTTCCTCCCAGAAAATTATCTGTGCTGGAGCGTCTCAAGCTGGTAACAATAGATAAAAGAATACGTGTACTGTTCAATGAAATATGAGAAGGAAGTTCACTGAAATTAAAAAAGTCTGCCAAGAATGTGATTTCTAAGGTTGTGATTCGCCTCATCATTAAGCATTGTGTTTTTGTTTTGTTTTTTGGTTTATTGCTTCATCTAAAAAGCAAATATTTCCCACCCTGTAAATTATCCAAGGAAAACATTAAGAGTGTTTTTTTTGCTATGAAATTAAATATTAATTTAGCTTAAAACAACCAAAAACTAAGTGTGGCAGCAAATTCTGATGTATGCAAACAAAAGCGCATGAGATATTTTTTTGCTGCTTTTTATTGAGATGTCTTTGAGTTACATTTTTAAGACACAAACAAAGAGCATAAAAATAAAATCAGAAAAGAAAAAAACAAGAGAAAAAAGAATGTCTAGACTTTTGTCAAACTAAAGTCTGTCTATCTACACGACGTGGTTACATCCAGTCAGGCAATTAAAATATGATTTAATATATCATTACTTAAATACAGAATCTATATTTCTAGGCATTTCTGATTGACTGAAAAGTATTAGATTTATATTTGAAATTATTTTTTTCTAAGATGGGTACAAAACAGTGAAATTGTGTGAAATTTAAGAACTGGGAAACATATCTTTACATTTATGCATAAGTTAATGCATGAATTTAAAAAAGTATATATACACACATTAACAAACTCTCCTTATTCACATAGTGTTATAGAGGATTTTTTTTTTTTTTTGTCAAATCTAGCCAAACACTTGTTGGTTGAGGTTTCAGACTCTGGTGACCAGTGGTGGTTGGTGACTCAAAAAATTGGGGAGGACAGGAGGAAAACCAACCCACAGAGTCATGTTATTTTATTAAGTTATTTCTTATATTTTCATATTTTGCACTTGCACATTTATTCATGTATAGGCTCAGTGCTGCTTGATATATGTGCTTTCATGTTCCTAAATGTATCATATGGGGGGAACTTAGTTTGACAAGTGTTATATAAATTATTATTATTATTGTTATTATTATTATTACTACACTAGTGCTACGTTACTTATCTGTACTTTCTTAAGTAAACCGAAAAACTAAGCAGTAAAACAATGGCTCCTTCAGGGCTGCTACCACAAGTTAACTGCTGCGTTAGCTAACACTAGTAGGTAGCTACAGCTCAATAAAAATGCATAAGTAAAAATGATTTGTTTTGTTATGAGTTTTAAAAGTAGATCACAATTTACACGTTATAATTAATTTCCTGATTATCTGCTGTCTGATAGTTTACTACCAGTTCATCATATACATACAGCGGTAGAGACTGAAGATGACATTTGGACATCATCATTGGACCAACCCGCTGTCAATCATGTACTCTGCTGGTTGTTGAGCAGCTAAGGTAGGATAACCTCCCTTGGAGCGTCATTTTGCGTATCTTGACCAATCACAGACAAGCATGAAAAAAATGAAATGCATTGAGTTGATAGAATATGTCACGCCCCAAGGGAGGACAGAGGGTGCTCGACCCCCACGATGCTCACGACCACTTCACACACACAGGCTGCCCTTTCCCCTCTGACCTGCAGGGTCGCTGTTGAGGCATTTTAATTAGGATTTAAATAATGGATTTTTTTCCAAAGAAGAGAGAAAAAATATTTCATAAATTATACTGAAATTTGATAATAGTTTATTTCAACCAATTACTCTTTTTTATATTTTGATCTCCCTCTTGCCTCTACCGAGGCAGATCAATTGGACTAGGAACCGCTATGGATGAGCCTTCACTGTTGGTGATGGTCCTTACTGTTAGACGAAAGGGCGGCTCACCGTCAACCCCGAGCAGGAAGTAGAGCTGAAAGACACATTTTAAACCCATCATATTCAGGTCCTTGTCCAAATACAGTGTGTTATCAGATTGTGTTCTCTACAGCAGTGATTCTCAACTGGTGGGTCGCGACCCAAAAGTGGGTCGCGGACCCGTTTTCAGTGGGTCGCAGGCCTTTGCCGGGGTAATAAAAAAATGTTAAAAAAAATAATAATAATCTGTGCTTTTATTTTGAAGAGGATTTTTTATGCAGCGGAGTGCCGTCTATTCAAACTCCTTAACAGTAGGTGGCGATAATGCCCTGTAATGCTAATTGACAACCGCCATTTCACAGCATAGAAGAAGACTTGCAACGTTTGTTTTTAAAAGTGAATTGAGCATGGCGAAACGTAAATACGACACCGAATATATTAAGTATGGATTCTCCTACATTGAGGACAACAAGGGACGAAAACCTCAAGCAGTAAAAATCCTCCTACCATTCAGCACTACCTATCTCTGTGAGTGTGGCTTCTCAGCTCTGGTTCAGCTGAAGACAAAACACAGAAATAGACTGGACATTGAACATGACCTCAGAGTTGCTTTGTCGACTATAACTCCAGACTTTGAGACTCTTGTGAGGACCAAAAAACATCCCCAGTTCTCCCATTAACTCCTCCAAACTCAGGTCTATGATGTCAGTAAGGTTGAAGTTACTGCTGCTTAATTTTATTCAAAGCACAATGTTTTTCAGTATTTACCAACTGATAAGGTAATCAGAAGAAAAGTTAATTGTGTATACTTGAATCTTTTTGAATTGCACTTTTTGTTTAATTTATTTTGAGTTTGTGGATAAAAACTGAAGAAACTGAATTTATTCCATAGTGCACTGTTGGTTGTCATATTTGCACTTTTTATTTTATGTTTTATTTTATTTTTATTGCCAGAATAAGTGACTGAATAAACGTTAAGAGTACTGTTACTGAATGTTATGTTAAATCAATTTGAAAAGTTGAAATTTTTCTTTGATTTGGGTCGCGGCTTGTCATTAAGGGGTGATGGTGGGTCCTGAAGCCAGACCAGTTGAGAACCACTGCTCTACAGATCATATCAGATAGCACTATCAATATTGAATTGATTATTATGAAAGACAGAATTGGACATGAATGTTGATTTGTGAAAACAGTGAACAAGGTTAGTTACGTCGTGCAGGAATCCATTTATTGTTGCTCCATCTATCTCACGATCGGTCTGAATAGATGCCAGGAGGATTGCCACAACTGTGGGACATATAAAAGGAAATTCTTTAAAATCACTTTGCGGCCTTCGACACGGAGGTCCCCGGTTACCGCCGGTACAATAACCTTTTATTTTGATGGTAGTAAAACGTACACGAAATCACAATTATGTAGGATATTACTACTGACATTCGTGTAATATTACATCACAACGTCTGTTGTATTAGCCGTGTGTTTACTTCGTGTTTATTTGCATTCTAACGCCAGGTGTGAACAGTCAACTTGTGATCCGATCACTCAGGAGACATGTTAATACCAGGTCTGAACAGGGCCTTAGACATCAAGTTGAATCATATTGTGCAATCTTAAAATGTACTTACCATCATCCCCTGGCAGGAAATTGCCTGGGGAAACATTGAAAGAAATTAGACTACATTTTGAATCCTCTCACTACAAACTTCAGCTCAATACAATTTATAGTATACACATTTAAAAGGATCTCTTTTACATCTTCCAATGATTTCAGACAGTGTACTGTCTGTTTAATTTAATGTTAATAAAATGTAATGTAATGTCTGCTGTATTAGCCGTGTATTTACCACGTGTTTATTTGCATATAGAGCGGGGAAGTGAGATCCGATCACAAGTGTTCACTGGAGACGCATTCTAATGCCAGGTCTGAACAGAGCCTTAGACATCAAGTTGAATCATATTGTGCAATCTTAAAATGCACTTACGTTCGGACAAGGCAGGTGTTGACCCGACTGAGTTTGACTGGATTGTCGATGATGTTAACTGGAGGCTTGTAAAGGTGGCAGAGCCCGCTGGGGAAACATTAAAAGAAATTAGACTACATTTTAAATCTTTTATTATACAAACTTCAGCTCAATATAATTTACAGTATACACATTTAAAATGATCTCTTTTACATCTCCCAATGATTTCAGCCAGTGTACTCACTTGTTGTTGTTGGTGGTGTTGTTGTTGTTGGTGGTGTTGTTGGTGGTGGTGGTGTTGTTGTTGTTGGTGGTGGTGTTGTTGGTAGTACTAATGTTGTTGGTGGTGTTGTTGTTGTTGTTGGTGGTGGTGTTGTTGTTGGTGGTGGTGGTGTTATTGGTAGTACTAATGTTGTTGGTGGTGTTGTTGTTGGTGTTGTTGTTGTTGTTGGTGGTGTTATTGTTGGTAGTACTAATGTTGTTGGTGGTGTCGTTGTTGTTGTTGGTGGTGGTGGTGTTGTTGTTGTCTGTGCAGCACATGAGGCTAAACACCCAGCAAACAGGATCAGCAGTAGCATTTTAAAGCTTAATTCCAAAAAGATAGAAATCTATAGAGAAGTGTTCCCTCTGCTTCCACAGAGTCTCTGGCTGCTTTTGTTCCGTACCAGGAACTGATACCCTACGCATTGGGTGTGGCAATAAATATAAACAACAATAAGTGTTCCTCCCAGAACAATTATCTGTGCTGGACCGTCTCATGCTGGTAGCAACAGCTAAAAGAAAACATGAACTGTTCAATGAAATTGACTTTCACTGAAACTGTGAAATGAAGTTTCGATTTAGTTTAAAACAACTAAAAACTAAGTGTGGCATCCAATTCTGATGTATGCAAACAAAAGCACATGAGATTTTTTTTGCTACTTTTTATTGAGATGTCTTTGAGTTACATTTTTAAGACACAAACAAAGAGCATAAAAACAAAATCAGAAAAGATCTATCTACACATCGTGGGCACATCCAGTCTTTTTTTGTGATAATCAAGTCTTCCTTTATAGGCAACATTAGAATTACATTAATAAATATAAGAACTACAATGTGAAATTAATTAAGTCTACAAATAACACATTTAAGAATAATACCAAAATAAATACTAACAATAACAGATTTTTTAATGCATTGTAAGGCTGTCAATCGATTCAGAGATAAGAATATTTAATCGCGATTTATTGCAAATTAATTGCTCATTTTTTATCTGTTCAAAATGTACCTTAAATGGAGGTTTGTCAAGTATTTAATACTCTTATAAACATTGGGAGTGGATATGTATGCCTGTGTGTATGTATGTATAAATATGCCTAATTTATGCAAATGTATGTATATATTTATTATTAGAAATCAATTATCACAAAACAATAACAAATATTTTCCAGAAACCCTCACAGGTACTGCATTTAGCATAAAGAAATATGCTCAAATCAAAACATGGAAAACTCAAGCCCAACAGGCAACCACAGCTGTGTGAAATCTTGTTCTTTATCCACATCAGTAAATAAAGTATGATAATAAATCATTACGGGTTCTTTAACTTTCTGCTGCTGCTGCTGCTGCTGCTCGCAGCGCTGTAACGTCTGGAAGTGGTGGGAGGGGGGGAGGTCACGT
>CAKALG010043217.1:0-17061 GCA_916700815.1 Helicolenus hilgendorfi
TCATTCCCACACCAACGGAGAGACAGGTAGCGCCCTGAGCCCCCCCTCTGGGCTCTGTGGGGGTTTTGTGTGGTGTGCTGGAGTTGCTCAGGTGGTGGGTTGATCTAACATTGCAATCACTAATGAAGACACTAATTTCCTCTCTCCTCATGAGGACAACAACAATCCCACAGTAATTTTTGATGACTGATGTGATTCAGATTTTGATGGTTTGAAAAAACTTGATACGTTGCTGTGGTGTTCGCTCATTCTTCTATTGTCTGTTGGGTTGTTGCAAAGGAAAAGACGACACTGTGCTGCTGTGTACTGACATGTGTGCTGTGATTTTGTGGAGGAATAGCTTCATGGAGTTTGATGAGCTAAAAGGGTTTCAGGGCCGATGAGCTGGTTGTGTTATCTGTTAAAAAACACAGTGACAAACACCAGTAGAAATGCACTGCAGCCCTTTTAGGTGCCTTATGGCTTTAATCCAACTACGAATTGTAGTGCTGAAACGATTACTCAATCATTCAGAAAATGATTTGATAATTTCAATCATTAATTTTGTCATTCATCAAGAAAAATGCCCCAAAAAAATCAGGCAAAACAAGAAATTTGAAGACATAGCCCTGGGCTATGGGCTTTCTTCATTTTTCGTTATAATTTTCTGATGTCTTGAATACAAAAATCAACAGATAATTTGATAACGAAAGTAGTTGCAGGACCTTATCTATTGTTAGTAATATAATGTGCCAACGTCCGCAGGTCGTATCGTGCACCGAGGGAGCGGAGCAGTGATTGCAGAAACTGAGTACGGAGTGAGCGAGGCCACCAAGGGTTTGACGAAGCTCGATATCCGCGAGCAGGAGCTGAAGGACATGGAGGTGGCCAGGAAAATACACGAGGAGGAAATCAAGGTGAGGATGGAAACAGGAAACATATTAGATATACGTATAAGGTTTATACATTTAACAACCCTTCCCCCAGTCAGCTGATGCATTCCACTGAAAGAGCCCAACATTTTGTACCTTGCATTTTAAAAGTTTACTGCTTATACAGTACTAGGGCATTTTCAACAACAATAGTACTATGAGCCCAAAGACTAAATATAGTATGATAAGAAAAACTCACTTTTCAGCCAAACAGTTTCACAGATTTTGAAAATGTCTTCAGATTTTTACTTAAGCAAGCCCAGAGAACACTTTCACCAAAGGAAATTCAAATTTGTCACAGGCACAAATGGGTTAAATAAACATCGCAACAGCTTCAATATCTGGAGCAAATACTGTATGAAAGAAGGGTAACACTTCCGCAATCATTACATTAGCTACCAGGTTACATTTGTGTAGACAATAAATCACACGATGGTGAGATTTGTGTCTAATCAGAAGTGTCTTCTTTTAGTTTTGAGAGAGCAGCGCACAGCTGCTTCACAAGCCTAAGGGCCCTATTTTAACCATTATATGCTATTTCAGCATATAATTATTAAATAATGTTTATAATAAAGTCATTTTTGATACATATTGAGCTAAATATTGGGGTAATTTGGCAGTAATTCCAAAGAAATGTCAAATAGGTTACTTGCTAATTATGACCTAATTACCATGAAATGTGCAGACCTGTAAAATGAAATGTTACTGAAAGAAGCACCGGAATGGCACAATGTGATAAAGCGATAAACTCTGTTATTCTGTAAATGACTTGAAGCCTGAAAAAACATTGTGAAAAGCCTCAATCTCAGTCATTTCCTACGTTATATAACGTTGGAACAATGTGTTCCTCTCTGGGGAAAACATGACTTTTTGATTGTTCTCTGGTTTCAGGCCAGCAAGATGCATGTGCGTGCAGCCCAAGTGGCGCAGGATGAGGTGAGTGGGTATGAAGTCTGGAAACATGTCTTATGCTGCCTGTCCTCTTTTTTATTTATTTATATTTATATATATATATCCTTTCATTTCCTGAGCTGTGCCAATTGAATCAGTGTTATTATCATATAACCCTGAGTATGTAAAGCCATGTCTAAACCAGACTTGCCCACGATTATGTAAGAAAACGTGGCATTAAAGTCATTTAACGCTCTTTTAAATACATATATGGCTGTGAACAGCGTGTTTTCAGAATACAGATCTCATATATACAATATGTATAATACAAATATGTATTGACGTGAAACACAGTCGACGTGTCGCCCACACATCGACGCATGTAGGACGTGGAGGTTTTTCTGCGGTTGTGTTCAGTTGATGTGGATGTGTCTGATGTCTCGCTCTGGCAGGAAATCGCCCGACTGCTGATGGAAAAAGAGAAGAAGGAGTACAGGAAGAACCAAGAAAGGGAGAACGAGAGAGAGCGGGAGAAAGAGAAGGAGCGAGAGAGGGAGAGGGAGAGAATGGCAATGGAAAGGAGGCGGCCAGAGGGAGACCACCGGGTAATTTACCTTAACCATAGTCATTTTAAAACGTGTGCATAAAAGTGTATTTCCACTGTGGTACTAGAACCATAATCATTTTTGTTGGTTTCCAGCCAAACTCGGAGGAAGTAGTCCGGCCCAGAACACGAGATGAGTATGAACACCAGAGGCAGAGGAACCACCACAACAACAAGCCTGACAGGTATCAGACTCATCACTTCCTAAGACCAAATACGGTCTATACAGTCTATACAAATACAGTCGGTCAACAAGTAGAGACTCAATTCTAATGTTGTGTCTCTGTTTTCCTACGTGTTTCTGTTGTCTCAGGCCTCCTCAGTCTCGTGCACACGACTATGAGAATGTGAACTCTAGCTACGGCTACTCGGACCACCACGCTCCCCCTCGCGCTCCCACCAGACCTGAGGCTGCTTACAAAGGTACCGTGTCCATGTGTATTTCTGTGTTTAAGCACCACACTGGTTGAGTTTTCTTTTAGCGTATCAGATGTTTATTCTTTTGTGTTTATAACTCGATGTGATTCTTTTCACTTGGTACTCGTTGCTGTGTTCCTGACTGCACATATTCCAGAAAGGAAGTGTTTATTTAATTTGCTAAAGTTAAAATATGCAAATAGATTTCCTCAGCTCACACACCCTTCCTACAATAGGAAGGACAATGCTATCTCAATTAGTGCGTTGTGGCTTTCAGATAATGGCATTATTTAGGTTGCTGGTGTTGAAATTAAAATCCTCATTATTTGATGAACTAAAAACTAGGGGTGCAACAAATTAACTATTTTCTCAATAAATCAACTAATCCATAATAATATATAATGTCTACAGTGGTTGTTGTTACCTAGAAACAGTGAAGTAGCGTCCTTGCGCACTTCCTTATGACATTATACCTGCACTGCGCTTTGCCTCTGCGAGGCTCTGTGCCCTGCCTCGCGGTGAGCAAAAATTTCTTATCATGTGAAGGCGACTTAATCGATCAATTGTGGCAGCGCTACTGCAAATGTCCCACTGCTTAAATGAACACATACATGATCAGTCCATATTCATTTAATCTACACTTTCACATTTGCTGTTCTAAACACCCAGTAAGAAAAGACCAGTGGCACAGCTGCCTTATTAGTTGAGTTGACAGATGAGAGAGCGAGAGAGAGATGGGGAACAAATCTGAGATGTTGCTGCTCAAAGTCTGCGTGCTCTAACCTCCGGCCCAGCAGGGAGCCGGGGGAAGTGATGTATTTCATTGAAGCATAAACGGAGCTTGTTTCACACAACTGGAAGAGTAGTTAGCACAATCAGAAGAAACCAGACAGCTGAAATAAATTCCAGATCTCAAAGAAGACAAACTGATGTCTGAAAAGTGCAAAAACACTCTGCTGATGGATCTCTGTGTCTCTGTCATCTCTTCCAGGTGCCTATTACAAGCGGTGACTCAGGCTCTCTACCGACATGCTGTCAGTCCTCCTCCATCCTCTTTCTTTTTTTATTTATCTTTTTTGTTTTCAACCATTCGCACTCTGTTGACCAAAAGCCTTGGGACAATCTAATGAGCTGGCAATGGGATTTTTGTTTTTGTTTTAATACCCTCCAAAGTCGGCCCAAAGTTAAGGAAGTTAAGGGTCTGTGAGTGCTGGAACCACACTCATCTTTTCCTCTTTTATTTTTATTTGTAAATTGTGATTATTTCTTTTAACTGACTCGACATCAAGGCAAGCCAAAACAGCCGCCTTAGTTGTGACATCAACTCCCCCTGATTCTTAGCTGTTGAAACCTCCTGTGGTCATCATGTGCTGATGTTCGTCCATCACAAGGGCTCGAGGCCTCCGCTGGATATAAACCATGCAATCTCTAAATTCCTCATGACTCTTCATGGGACGTGCCTGTCTGGTCCAACACGGCTGCTGCTGCTGCTGCTGCTGCTGCTAACAGTGTCTTAGATACCAACATGGCAGCTGCTTTCTACACCCGTGCTGCAGTTCTGTTCTCTCGTCACGCTGTGCAACAAGGCTACTTATCCATGTGCCACGCAGCTACGACGCTGGAGGGATTCTGTTTGCTGTATTCAAACAACACAAAACAAATAAGCCTTTTATCAAGATGCTGGTAGTTTTGGCTTTGACTTGTTTTTCCCACCATGTTCCAGTGGCGAGGAGGTGGAGCTTTGTGATGATCTGTGGACATTTAGTTGGCTGTTTTCTTCTGCTTGTGAGGGACTTCACCCTTCAAACTGTGGACGGATGATACTCTGTGTATGACTCACTGTTTCTATGTGCATGCTTACTGAAAGTGTACAACTGTGTACATGCATTTCAGCTCTATATCAAATGATCTTTGTCAGAAAGGGCTAAAGCCACAAAACGCCAATAATCTCTCTCTTTCTCTTTGTGAATGAACAGAATACGTTAGTTCGTATCCTGCTGTAGAATATATCTGCCGCTCTTTCATATCGGCTCATCATTTACAAAACCAAAACTGGCCCATAAAAGAACCAGTACCAAAATGAAATGCATGTACATTGCTTGTCTGTGTCAAAAATCTGAATTCATGCTCGTGCTTACGGCACAGACGTCGCGCGATTGAATATTTGCTCTTGTTTTATTATGTAAATATCCATTTTTTTATTTTTTATTTTTACTTGTGCCACCAAATTATGTTGGAAAATACAAGATTCTCTCTTCAGTCCCGTCATCTTGTGTCCCGCTAGTTATCTTTGTCCAGAAAGGGAGCCTTATATTTTATTTTTATACAATATTTTGTTGGTCTTTCCTCAGATTGTTCCCTTAATTTCCACCACAACCCCCCCCCCTCCCACCAAGCAACATCCAGGCCTCTTCTCTTTGTCTCAAGCTTAAAGGCAGCAGACGTCACTTCCTGCTTGTAGAAAACACAAACATTCCCACAATAGAAGTGAATCTGGATGGAGGGAAATCGGCTCAAATATATATATTACTGCACAAAGGGACCTATTTTTGTGTTTTTACTACTCCGGGATCCAATTTTTTTCTGTTCATATTGAATAATGAGGATGAAAAGGAAAATGAAGAGCACAGCCGAGCTTTTGAGTCTACTGAAATGTTTAAAAGTGATTCAGTCTTTGAACATTTTAGTGCCGCTTCCAGGTGCTCACGTTGCTAAAATTACAAACTGATTCCCTCCCTGTTCAGAGAAAGAGGTGTTTGTATTGCCGAGGACAAACACGTAGGTGTTATTGAATTATAATAATGTGCTAGTTGCTGTTGACAGAATGAGATTTGTGCCATATGTTTGTAATTTTTTTTCAGGGACTTGAAAATGGGCAAAAGCTTAAGAGTTGTAGTGGATGTAGCAGAGCTACCACACCCACTGAGGTGGGACTCCTTATTTATTGTTTGGTGAGAGCACCACCATGTGGACAAATGAAAAAACTGTGTACAAAAACTGACATGACCGGGATGCGTCTTTGTGTATTTGTGGATGTTGTGCATCAGACATGGAGTGTTGTCTACATCAAACATCGAGTGCTTTTTAATTTTCTTTAATCCAGGGCTTGTATGCAATCTACCAATCATGAATCAACACATACTGTGTGTTGCCACTTGCTGTAACAGGATTTTTTTTAAGTAAAACAAATTAACAAGTTGCTTTTTCCTATAGCATCTCAAAGTGTAATAAACTGTATCAGCATTTCCACCGTTTATGAACACGACTCGTTCATTCAGTCGCAGTTAGACCACTGAAACACGACGCTGCTCAACTAGTAAGACAGAGGGGCCTCAATTAACCCTCAAGAAACACCTTATGGTTTCCTCAAGTCACTTATACACACCACACTTGACCCCTTTTATTTCCAGAATGTCACCTAACCACACCGATGATACATCATCTACCTGTCCTGTAGTACAGGTTCCCATGAAAGGCATTTTAAGGGTTATCTTCTCTCCCTCCAGCCTCTGCCCTGCTGAAACTTTTGGCCTGTAGCAAAACTACATAGCAAACGTAACAAAACGACATTTACATTTGGGCTGAAACCCAGAGTCATCTGAATGTTATATAATGTCTCACTCCCCTGTTGTAGTGTTGACGCTCTGCACATCAGCAACACCAAAGGGAACCCAAACCTGTTTGATCTATGTGTAGACCTCCAGCTGTTTGCGCATACAAATATTAACTACTCTAATTCATGCTAAAAGACTATTGAGACAAACTGCTCTAGTAGTAACTGCTGTACAAGTATTTGATTGTCATGTTTATTTGTGATACAGATACACAAGTACACATTCAGTCTCTTTTGATTGGACTTTATAGAAAACAAACACCAGGACTAATTAATTCATCTCCATCTTGGACTCAGTCATGTGCTCATTGTGCAATAATTTCCTTGTGTGTAAAGTGTCAGGTAGTCTTTTATTGCCAGCATTTTTAATAAATCATGCCACTCTCAAGGAAAGTACAGAGTTACACCCATCATCATTTGAGAACGGCTGAGTGGATCTGGTTCACCAACATACCTGACATACTGATGCCTCGTCTGCATGTGGTAACACCACTGCCATGCCCTCACTGGGATATGTCACAACCAAACTACTGGGAGCTACAGTACGCACATCCACAACCTGAAACGTGGATTAAAAAGTGTCGAAATCAGACAGGATGTGTTTCGCTCCTTTGGCTAAAATGCTCTTCAGATGAGATATCTGATGTATTAAAAAGAAAGATTAGTCATAAAGGTTGTAATTTCCAATGCAGCTTTAACAGATATTGGCAAATTCTACAATGATGATGCAGATTTGTGGCTTTCCAGACAGCTGAGCTCAGCAGGGTTTTAGGCCGGCATCCATTTTTTTTTTTTTACATTTTTCAAAAGCAAAAATCAATTCTGAAAACTGCAGTCGATCTCAAACAAAAAAAAATCCATCCAAACCTCCACTGCGGCAGCTCTCTGGTCTCTTTGGATGCACATTACACACACGACCAGAAACAATGACTGAAATTTTTGAGCGCAGAAATTCCCAGGCAAAGTTTCCAGCTGTGCGGGCAACAGAAAATGCTTTAAACCAATCCTGTGAAGAGAAACAAAAGTTATTGTTTTGTGTATCAACAACAGCCCCTATGTATAGTTATACAGGCCTGAAGCGCGCTCATCCTAAAACACACACACACACACACTGATCCTGCAGCTCACTACCGCAAACAAATATTGATTTGTGTGCTCAAACTTGTTTGATCTATTAATTTGACTCAGCACTAGTGTGCCACACTATCAGTCAGCAACAGGTGCTTGCACTGAAAACTTGAGAAGACTACAAGCTTGTTAACAGAAAGGTTGCATAACTGCAAAACAGAACATTAACGTATACACAGGTAAGGAACTCACCTGTCCTCCAGTCAGGCAGAGTGGCACCAGAGTGATGGACGACCACCGAGAGAGTGAAATGAACTCTGAAGGCGGACTGGAGGCTTTTTTCTGTGTCCTCTCACCTGGCAGGTACAGGAGCAGAGTGCAGCTGTCTATCAACTGCAGCATGCCGTGTTGAGACACGAAGACACACCCACTTATTACAGAGACAGAGACAGAGAGAGAGACTGACTACCAATTACCCTCAACATACTGCAGGTTTCTGTCTATCCAGTTTAAGTGTCTATCAAAATGTAAATCCTTCACAGAGAGAAAATAAAAGCATGTGCTCTCTCTTTGAAGTGACTCTGTAAAAGGAAAAGTCACTTCTTTTAATTCAATGCATTGCATGTTCTCTCTCTCTCTCTCTCTCTCTCTCTCTCTCTCTCTCTCTCTCTCTCTCTCTATAAGCCTGACGAAGCCTGAGGCGCTCCTTCAGGAAAAACCGGTGGAGGTAGTCTGAGAACTATTTTGTCAGATGCTCAACTGATCCAACCTCAACAGTGAAAAGCTCTTGTCATTACAGCAGTTTGATGTGTACATAAAAAAGAAAGAAAGAAAGAAAGAAAGAAGATTAAATTAAGTTATTAAACACACTAAACATTTAATCTGAGCACTTTATACACTAATACTCTAAGTATTAATCCTACACAGACAGGATTGGCACAGTTGCCACACCTTCACCGTCTTTCCCTAAATTAATAAATCCACTTTGCATTTGCAGAACATTTAGTAAATTCACATCACTTTATATGAGGTAGCCCTATAATATCAAACTAAAGGAGAGCTATGACACTCGTGTTTGTGGTCATCTCATCTGTTCACTTGTTTTAATTTACTCAGTCTCTTATATGAACCTAATCAAGCTAAGAGTGGCATGAACTCTCACAACCACTTTGTAGGAGTGTCTGCCATACTTCAGAGGTTGAAACGGAGCTGCAGAAGAAGGTGCTGGTGTGTGTGTGTGTGTGTGTGTGTGTGTGTGGACAAAAGCAAACATTCTCATCGTGAGGTGTAAAAACTCAGGCAGGCCGTTGGGCCCAAGGCGCTCTGTGCTGTGCCTGATGCAGGAATGACATCGGACTGGTTTGGAGCAGCACCAAGGCCCATCTTTGCAGGGAGTCACCCTTGTATGCATGCCAAGGCAATCCTCCGGTGCTTTGTTTTAGCTTGCACAAAAGGACACAGTATTACTGGCTTTATAATAACATATTGATCCACTAGTACAGATGCAGTTAAAAAACAAAAGGCCAGAGAAAACCCTTAAGAGATTGGGTATAACTTAGTGGGATTATTGTTATGTTGATGTTACATGGACTTTTAATAACAGTTTCATTTTTAGCACAGTAAAGGTGACACCTTGGCAACAGTTTACTTGGCTTTCAGTGATCTACAGTTGGCACAGGTATGCTACTAATAATAGGCATTTTTCCACTGAAGACTTTTTGACAATGTCACAACAGGTGTAAATAATAAAATGAATGATGGCTGAATCCTATTTAGCTGTATCAGTTTCAGGGTACTGTCACACTGACATGACTTCCTGGGTCACTTGAATAGAACAGAGCTAAGTGTTTTTCCTGCTATGACAAGTCAAAATGTCTGCTGTGAGAGAGGCCTAATTCAGGTTCTGAATGACTTTCCAACAAGCAGCACGTTCTGGGTCCTTGCTGAGCAGCTTTTATGTACCTCACAGGTCTGACACGATTAACTTTTGGAAGGCTTTTGAAAAATGGCATGATGTTCATTAGAGTAGCTCCTGTTTAAGGGAATACATGCTGTTAAAATGCTGCGTCGTGTTCATGTGAGGCATTGCTTGCCTTACCTTAGAGCACCCGAAGGCCCCATGATTTACTTCCTCATATTTTCTTTAAAATGTGTTGATGAGAAACACATTTTGAACAGATAAAAAATAAAAGATTAATCATGATTAACTATGGACAATGGTACAATTAATCGGGATCCATTCCATTGAGATTCTTTTGGAGGCAACTCAAAGGAGCAAAGTAGGGGAGCATAAACTTTCACTTAACTCTTTCCTCCCCCATATTTCATGATGTTAATCTATGTGTCACACTCTTAAAGGGACTGTTTGTAAGAATCAGAAATTGGTTGTAACAGCGACACCTGTGGCCATTAAGTCAACGAAAGTCAGTGTCCTTTGCTCGGGCTCGTGCTTGTGCTCGCTCTACATAGACATGAACGAGCATTGATCAACACAGTGAGGCGACACACGTCAGCTAAAACCACAAGATCACTCTATATTTCAGCTGCTCAGCAGTAATGTTAGCTGACCAGACGAAGGTCTCTCCATGAATCAATGCTGATCCTAGTGTTGGCCTTTCCTGCTTCAGCATCCCAACCACGGCCGGAGGAAACGGGAGACACCGGAGTTTTTGTCAGAGACGATAGCGTGAGCCCCGTCACGTCACAAGTTTTTTTCAGAAGTTATGAGGCCGAATAGCTGCTGCATAACAGGAGTGACCCCATACATTCAGGTAGTCTCTTCTATACATCTTCCATCCACTAGGGGCAGTCTTGAGCACACTGCTGCTGCAGAGCAGCACTAAGGTTGGGGGAGAAGAAGAAAATCTGCACCATATTTGATTTCACATGTTGCATTTATTGACTCTAAAAGAAAAAATCTCTTCTCTCTCAGTCAGAATTAATACATTTTGGTGCTTTCCGTGTGCCTCACATAATGTCTTCTGCCTTAACAGTTCTAAGTAGACTTCCTTCCCTCTGGTGAGTTTGTATTTTCATCATTCTTCAGGTAGCTAACTAACATGTTATGGATGTCTGCACTGAGTGACTGAAATCTCCATAAAACAAGCATAACAAATAGACAAAGCCAATATGTATAAAATGTCAATGACACATGGAAAACTATGATTAGTTTGCTGCTAATGTAAAGACATGTTATGTTTACAAAATCTGCAATACTGTATATATAATACTTGAGCTTTGGCATTAAAACACCTAATGGACTGTAGCCATTATTAATGTTAATAGCTCAAATAGCTGGATGGGGTATCCGTGACAATGGATCCGATCTATTAAATGATATTCTATGTTTACATACCATATACATTATATACTAGAATTTTAATTATTTTTTGCTGCATTAAAAAGATTTTCGCCTGAAGATTTCTTTTTACCAAGATAGTGGTGTATTAATATACATTTTTTATTTTAAAGGTCTCATATTGTAAAAAGTGAGATTTTCATGTCTTTTATATTATAAAGCAGGGTTAAGTGATATATAAATAATGTTAATCTATCAAAACACTCAATATACAGAGAAACTCACACACAGCCCATATTCAGAAATTGCGCATTTGAAACAAGCTGTTAGGATTTCTGTCTATTTGCGATGTCACAAATATACAATATGTAGATTATACACGGTTTTAAACATAAACATTCTAAATGTGTCACAGTTTATTTCCTGTTGCAGTTTATTTAAATAACATCAGCTGACAGGAAGTAAACACATCGTTGCCTAGCGACGCAATTCCGTTGCATTTCCTTTGCAATTCTGTTGAAATGCACAAAAACGGAGCGTTTCAGACAGAGGGTAAATACAGGTATATTCAGGCAGACAGTATGAGGAAAATAAAGTGTTTTTTTTTTTTAACATTACAGCATGTAAACATGTTCTAGTAGAAACACAAAATACAAGTATGAACCTGAAAATGAGCATGATATGGGACCTTTAAGAAAACAATGTTTAAGTCAAGCCTGATGTTGCCTTACACATAAAAGAACCGTCACTTCCACACAGTGAGGCATACAGCTTATTAATTTAACACTGGTATCGGATCGGTACTCGGTATCGGCCGATACCCAAAGCCCAGGTAATCTGTATCGGTATCTGGACTTAAAAAGTGGGGTCGGTGCATCCCTATAGTTAACGTGTTTGACTAGTCTAACACCATGGGTATTGTGACACTAATTGCCTGATCACATGATATCAATGTGATGGTGAACACGAGATAATGCAACTACTATTTAATTTAATTCTGAAGTAATAATGACTATGAGTCATGAGAGTTAAAAACTTTCCAACGCTCACTTGATTACACGTTTATTAATTTACGTTGTGTCTGTACAAAGGGTTTACTATTGCAGTTATGTCATAGATACTACATGCATGTATCATTTGTGTGAAGAATATTATAGGTGTAAAGAAATGACTGGAATCATAAACTATAAACTACTCCTATTGTAACAGGTGTCTCTGCGGGACCTCAGTGACACCTGCTCCTGGTGGTTGTCCTGCTCAGAGGGGCCACTAGATGGTGTCTTCCTCACATATTTTCCAGTATAAGATGCATCTTCAGGTTGCAGACTGTGAAACTGGGCTTTCCTTGGTCAGTGTTTGAAGAGCTTGTTGACTTATAATGTTGTAGGTGTTGGCTGCTCTCCCATTGTGTTTTTTTTACTCATTCTTTAGACATTATAGGAAGGCACATGACTTTAACCGATTTTTGATTTCCTCCTCTCTACTACTTAGCAACTCAACAAACTAAATATTTGGGTGTAATTAACTCTGATGGCTCGCTGCTATTCCCAGATCTGAGATTGCACCCTTAACTCCTCCCAGACGTCTGCTTCCTCTTTTTGTGTGATGATGAAGAGCATTAGGCCGCATTTCCAGGAAGCCTCGCTAGATTGCCTGTAGAATTCGCGAGAGGTCAGACAGAGAGAGGGACGTGACTTCCATCCTATTCTCCTGTAGCGGGAAACGTAATTTTAATAGTGAACTATGATGATAACCTTAATTTACTGACATGTGGTCATGAGTTATTTTCCAAGAAATTAAACCTGTTAGCATTTCATGTAAACTGATATTGACTTTACTGTGTATCCACTGAACTCTTCGAAAGAGCTCAGTTGACATGCTCTTGGCATCCAAAGTTGTAAATCTATGTGTAGAAAGTCATGCTCCAATTCCCGTAAGGTCAGCTTTGAGTGTCTTTGTTAAGTGTGCGTTTCATTTGTGATCTTTACTTCCTGTCAAGGCTGATAGATGTGATTGAAGATAATAACTTGAGAGGGAAAACTGGTTTGGTAGCTTGTGCGTAAACAGCAAATCATACGGATGACAGAGAATCATACATGAGAGATGTATATCAAAACGTTTCACAGCTCAGTGCATAAAACAAACGCAGACAAGATTTTGTGTTGCAGCTTCACAGTCCTGCTCCAGTTTTATTGAAAGTAATGCTGCTACCTCAACGTACTGTAGTAGTACAGCATAAAACAAAATGCTGGCCACAAAGCTTTAATAGAAAACAAAGAGTTTACAACTGATCTCAAAGGACTTCAGCTTCCTGAGAAAAACAACTCCAATGTGCCTGTTTTAAGCACCACATCTACACTTTGGGGCTATTTAATGTTTCATATCCACAGAAACACCCAGACATTTATTTGTTAGAGGAAACAATCGCACCCTGCTGATTTTGATAAAGACTGGAATAACTGACTCTTTCTTTGTTTGGAAGGTCAATTCAAGGAATGTTTTTGTGTCTGTGATAAAGTTTTCTCATTTTTCCTCAGTGACATAGAGTCAGATTTCCTTTTTTTAAAATAAAAATGTAAGAGTTCAAATGTGTTTGTAATGTCATCTTAGCCCTTTGCATTGGCTAAAGTTTGTCCTCCTATCAGTTTGGGTAGTTAAGTGTAATTCCTCTGTGCAACAAGCGTCTACATGTAGCAGCTCTGTGATGCTGTACATAGACACAGCAGTGCTTTGAGCTAAATGCCAACATCAACTTGCTAACATGCTGATGCTAAGCAGGAGCGATATTTACCATGATCACCATCTTAGTTCAGTGTGCAAGCATGCTAAGATTTGCTAATTAGCGCTAAACACAAAGTACAGTTGAGGCTGATGGGAATGTCACCGTAGTTATCTCCACGAGGAGATTATGTGTTCGCTCGTGTGCGAGCATATGTGTGCATCTCTCCGTTTGTCGGTCAACGGCTAATCTCGCATACTATTGGACCCATCAGCCTAATATTTTTTCTGCTCATTTATGACTGTATGCTCAAGGACCTCTCATGGTTGTGGTGATTCACACTTTTTGAAAAAGGGTTGTCAGACTGATAAACTTTGCCTGTGCATGCCTGTCTAATAGGGAGTGGGTGTATCCGCTGATCAGGCGTCAGGATCATAGTCACGTTGACAATTTGTCCATAATCTGAGCTGTCACACACAGTGACCCGTGCCCTGTTTTGAGCCACACCAAAAAAAGTTATACTTAATGCTACAGACTAATACGCCTGCGTACGCCTGCGCACACTCTGTGACTTCTCCCCCTTTTGATTTCTGAAGCTGTTTTTTTGGCAGCTAAAAGGGAAGTGCAAAGTCTTGATTAGTTTTTAACCCAGGCAATATTTCAGTTTAGTTACATTTTTCTTAAACTATATAGTTTTTATTTAGTTTCAGTTTATTAAAAATATTTCCACTGCTTTTTTTTCATTTTAATTTAGTTTATTATAATAACCCTTCCCAGCACACACCACCTGCTACACATGTTAATCAGCACATTTACAGATCACAACTCATTTTAACATCATTATTATAGGCTTGTTATTCTCACGAAATCCTCCCGGGATGTGAATCAGTGATTAGACGTATAGCGGGAGGACAGATTGCAGAGATGACAGATGACATATCTTTCCTTCAAGTTGACTTACACAGTCCTCTGGCACAGAGCACAATGTAAAAGGAAGTCTGTTTCTACTCAGACATAGGCCACGTGGTTTGATAACTATTTTAAGAGTGTTGATGAATACCACAGCAGGGAATCACGGAGAAATTATTACACTTTTCCTGACATTGTCATGCCAGCTGCAAACCTACAGCAGGAATTCAGCAGGAATTCCTCAGAAATAAAGTTTGACCTGAGCAGATTATTAAAGTGAAATTAAACAATGGCTGTGAAAAAAAAAAAAAAAAAAATGCAGTGGCTGTGAGGGAGGGAGGGATACATAATGACGTGCTTTAGATAAATTCAGATGGGAGCTGTGACTTTAATTGCCGCACAATGTTTTGATTGAGGCTTATTTCAGGAAAGGGTGGACACCGATCCAATCTAACAGACAAAATGCACAGTGTTTACAGACTGGCATCCCCTTCACCAAATATGGTCAAATAATTTGGTAATTGTCTGGGTAAAATTAAGACTGTTTGTTCACGTAAACACGAGCTTGCTGCTGCAATTTGCTGAGGAAAGGAATGACAATTGAGCATATTAACCTCACTTGTTTGGGTGAAAGACCTCCTCTTTACTGATGTTTTTGTCAGTTTGTTTCTCCTTTTTTCTGTTGTCGTTGTTACTGACATGTATACGCTACATTAAGCTTAATATGTTGGCTAATGATAGACTCTTGTTGCATAAAGCTCTGTCCTACAGTGTTTTTTGACATAACATACCGTGTAGTTAAATTTACACACAACTAGTCTTGCAGTTCGGTCTTACTCCACATGGTGACCAACAGAAAACCCACTTAGGTCCCAGTTTGGTTGCCCGCCATAGAAAAGGGGAGCCAATGGACATCTTTTTATGCCATCCCGTGTGCAGCAACAAGCGCATATTGTTTGGGAAATATCGTTTCTACAGTTGTAATACAATTGTGAAGTTCAATGTTATTGCATTGCAAGTGTTGCTTATAGGCTGCAGTAAGCCATACTGTATCTAGGTGAAAAGAGAAAGTTGTAGTTTATGAGAATCTTGGAAGTGTAAACTCATCACTTTAGTTAATTTGTATGCAATTCATTCTGATTTGGAGTGATTTTAAAGGTTACGATATCCAGACCATTAATATGGCAGCAAACAACTATTTGCTATGTAAAGATACAGAGGAGTAATGTCTACCTGAGCAGAGAGGGAAGTCTCTCTCCCTCTGTGTGTGTTGTAATCAGAGCTTCTCTGTGCTTTGTTGACATAGCTGCGCCAGCCCTGTGTGCTTTTAGTGTATGTTCATGAGCATGCTCCACTGAATAGCTCACAGCCGCCAGTCTGCACTGCGTTTACAGATAATAACGCCGCAATTGCGGAAGCGTAGCACGCTGTTCTGTTAGCTCTGTCAGTAGTGTTGATGTTGTTTTCGCTGTTAGCACCGTTAGCTCCAAGCAAAACAAATTTTAGAATTCAATGAAATCCTTTTCTTCTAACATAAATTAATTGTTAAAATAGAGTCATAAACTAAACTAAATCTAAAAAACAGAATAATTATCTTTAAAAATGATCAAGAAAAGCTTAAATACAGATAATTACCATTGTGATTACAAAAATACTGTAAATCTAAGACCATTTACATATAAATCACAAATGAAACATGTAATTTAAAAAAAAAAAAAATTCTGTCATTTTGAAATACAAAGAATGTAAAATTTCTTGAAAAAATTGTTTTTTTAAAGTGCAGTTTTTTTATTTTTTTTTTTTTTATTCTTATTGTTTGTGAAAATAAGAAAAATAAGAATATATATGAAAACAACTTCGAAAAAAGGAAAAAAGATAAAGTATATATATATATCATAGTCTATATTTTACCGTAATTTATTCCACGGTCTAATAAGACTTCGGAGGAAAGTGTCTTCCCATCATCCACTGCAGGTAGAGGAGTAGAGACCACCACGTGCTTCACGTGCCTTGGACCTTAAATAGCGGGTGCAGAGGAGCGCTCAGAGGATAACGGTCTAAAGGGCTGCGATGAGGACACACCTATAAAGGGACATCAACTACTGACTTCAACTACTTCTGATCACTTATAGATTATTTTTCTCAGCTCAGTTTCCAAATCAAGTATTTTTATTTTTTTATATATTTTTTTATTTCATCCACCTCTGTTGCATCCGGACACGATGGCCAGCTCTGGACTGCAGCTGCTCGGGTTCTTCCTCTCGCTGGTCGGCCTCTTCACCACCGTCGCTGCTACTCTGATGGTTGAATGGAAGAAACAGTATCAAGGAAAAACGCACCGAGTCTTCGAGGGCTTGTGGATGACCTGCAGCGGCAACGAGAGAACAACCTGTGAGTTTCACCAGTACCTCCTCAAGCTGCCAAGTAAGTTTTTATTATCTCATCTGCATCTCCTCTAAAAAACCAGACACTGCTCATTGAGATACCTTCCACTATAAAAAGTTACTATAATTAGACTGAAGTCTTTGTTGGCATGTCTGATATTCATACAGGGTCATATGGGGATTTAGTTTTTTTTTATTCTCGTGGAATTATACTGCTAATCTTCTAGTATATTTTGTGGAATTATAC